>OMLM01012525.1:0-15278 GCA_900302695.1 Helostoma temminkii
AATAAATCACAAACTTAGTTATTATTATTCTCTGGCTGAGCTGCAAAACCACAAATTTTATCAAAAATTATTTTAAACATTGATTTCATAAGCACAAGCCACAATATAATAGAAGTGATAAACAAGTCTTTATTCACTGTTAGTTGTTTTTTATCTTTAATCATAATGAAATAATGTTCTGCTTCATGTAAAGATAACTAATGGCAATGAACAAAGCATTTTATCTATTTCAGTAATTTGCATTATTCTATAAATACATGTGCAGTATACTAACGGTGGAGTCTAGAACACTGTATCCCTACTGTATTTTTTGTCCCAGATGGTACTGATTCTGTACTTACTTTATGTTTTACGGAGATGTGAGTTTTTGCTCGACAAGGTGACGTGTTTGAATTTAGTTAGACAAATATTTATGCGGAGCAGAGCCACGCTTGAGGCAGAAATAATTAACATTGGAATAAAAAATGAAGAACTAACACTAACAAATAATTAATAGGCTGAAACCTCAGTGCAGGAGTGCCGCTTGCCAGCAGGCAATGCTGGTAACTGCTTGCCAGTGACAAACTTTGAACTTCAGCTATGACCATGTGCAAAGTTTATAACGGCAGGAGAAAATCTGACCCGGCTCACACTGCTCACTCCTGTTTGTTTACACGTGATTCAGTGTGAACAAACAGGTCTAATGACAACAACAAAACTATAACAATACTATCACTTTTTATCTTTCTGCCTATCTTTCCTCACAATACATTTCTAGCAGCAGTGGCAACAGAGAAGGATATAGTTCTGCCTTCATATGCTAAGAATGGCAACTGTATGTTCAGTATTTCACTTTAAATTTTTATTAACACTCCTGCAACTTGTGTGACTACTATTGTAATGCTATGCAATGAAATACTTTACTACAGTATATTGTAGAACACACAATTTACCAGGACTGTACACAGTCCACTTCAGCAAAGAGTGTTCAGAGCTGTACACTGGAGAAGCTAAACAGCCGCTAGACAAGAGCAAAGCCCAACACAGGAGGAGCAATGACTCTGGTCAATGACTACAATGAGCTGTGTACCTACATCTAAAGGACCTTTAGCTGAAGGTACTTTTTTTAAGGCACAACAAAGTGCACAGTTTGAACACAGAAGACAAGTGGACTTAAAGACAGGTCAAAGTGAAGCTTTGCATGTGCAAATAAATACCACCATCACTTAACAGATGTGGAGACAGTTTTACCACCTGGACGTTCTGTGCCTTCTTCAGCGCACTCAGCTTGGTGTTGGTTAACCTTCCGAGGTGAAGGATTTTACAGGGAGCCAATGGAGGGAAGCTAATGTAGGAGAAATATGATCTCTCTTACTGACCCATGTGGATGAAGCAATCAACAATCAGACATGGTGGTGGTAGTATGATGGTCTTGGGCTGCTTTGTAGCTTCAGGACTTAGACGACTCACCATAATTGTCTGCAATTGATGGCAACTGATGAATTCTGCACTCTACCAGAAAATCCTGAAGGAGAACTGCCACACCAGCAAGTCCCCCTCAGAATGGTTCTAAACAACAACAAAAACACAATAACGTTTTGGAGTAGCCTAGTCAAATCAACAGGGTCATGGGTTTTGAAGCATACAATCAGGGTCAGATCTCCCATGGTGACATATCGAGCAAGGTTTGAAAGAGAGCGTTTGGTGGTTACCAGGGTAACCCCAGTTCTCTGAAAGACTGAGTGAGGCATCTGCCCTGCTTGCATGTGTGGGACACGTGGAAAAATTTGTTGGAGAATGTCAGGAGTGTTTCAGCAGATGGTTATATAGGGGGATGGTCCAGTTCAAGAGACTCAAATGATTGGTTTGTTCCCTGACAGACATGGTGGTAGTAGAGGTTCCGTGATTGGTCACGACAGAAGGTGCTTCCCATAGTGAGATACCTCACTCAGTTTTCAGATACCCTGGTAACCAAACCAAATGTTTTTCATTCACCCATGGATACAGTGTGCCTGAATAAAAACTGCACATAGATGTAACAACATCATGTGTTTAATACTAGTTATGTATTGGTATGCACGCTGGCAATGACACTCTTTCTATTTATAGAACATGTACACTATTCTCATATTCAAAAGTAGTTAATTATGTAATAAAAATCCCAATAGAATTTTGGCTGTCATGAATTATGCTTTTTGCTAATTTGTTTGTTTGGTCTCTAAATAATGTGTCAGGGGTTAATAATTATTATTTCCTTTTTACATTTGTACCCACTGATACTAAAATACTTAAAAGTTTCATAGACCTGTTTTATCTTTCTTTTTGCATCTGAGCCATCAGTGATGGTAAGAAAATAAAATGAAATCAATTTTTGTTTTTGTAATTTCCTAAAACAGCATTTATTAATTACGTTTTTGATGACCCATGCATTGTAACCCTACACTGCACTGTAACTCGATGCTGTTTTGTGTGGAAAAACTTTACTAGCCTCCACAGAGCACTGATCTCAACCTCATTCAGCACATTTTGGGGCCTAAAACAGGGAGTGTGAAATGAGTTTTGTCACCCAAGCTAACTGTACCCAACTAATGCTTGTGTCTTCTGTGGTTCTGCTGGAGGTTTCTTCCTTTCTTAAAAAGTGAGTTTTTCCTCTCCACTGTTGCCTAGTGCTGCTCAAAGGGGGATTTGTTGGGTTTTCCTTATCATTTAGTTGTATCGTAAGGTCTTAAACCTTACATTGTAAAGTGCCTTGAGATGACTTTTGTTGTGATTTGGCGCTATATAAATAAAGTTGAATTGAATTGAATTGTCTAAATGTTGGTAACAGCATGTACGTATTAAGATTTTTTTCTAGTTTGTCTCATATAGCAACATAAATAGTAAATGTGCAGTTGATCTTCTTGTGAGACTGTGACAGTTGAATTGATTTAGTGTTTTTATTTTTCAGCATTCACAGTGATTGATGTCCCTGATGACGCAATTTGTTGTTTGACTCATTTACTTCAACGCCCAGGGCAACGTTTACATGATCGGCTGCTATTGATTCAGCCACCCCACATTCCCACTCAGAAATATCATAAAAAGCTAAGTCTGCTTTCTTCAAAACAGAGAGGACAGCAGGGGAGAGGCTCAAACTTCACACCTACTGTTCTGTGCTTCAACACAAAAGAACTTGATTCTTACACTTTATTTGCCTGGCAGTGTTTGTGTGTGTGAGTGAGAAGTTAGTTTTCCCCAAGTCAAAAAGTGAGTTGTCTGGTGAGGAGGAGGAAGAGTGAGAAAGAGTGAAGGAGGCACAGAGAGAAAGACACTGAGATTGCATGAGAGAGAGAGTGAAGCAAAATGGGATGAAGAAAAAAGAGTGGGAGGTAGAGAAAGCAGGACTGAGGAGGAGGAGATGAAGAGCAGAGTCAGATAAATTGTGAAAGAAGCAACAGAAAAGATGGGAGATGAGGGATAGAAACGGGTTGCAAATGAATGAACTATTCAGAGGTGAAAAGGGAAACTGGTGGCGACTGGTGGATGGCTGTCAAACTCACTCAACACTGAATCATTGGCTTTTACTGTTATTACTGTGACGTGAGCCAACGAGCCTTGATAATTTGATGACTCAGAGACATGTTGATTATGATTAGTCATTGTTTGAGGAGGCGGTGAGTTCATCTGGACAGCCATCAAGCTGATTATGCCCTTAAGTCTGTGGCAGCAAAAAGGAAAAGATGTTTAATCTTTCATTTATCATTGGGGGAAGACAAAGTTTGACCTCTAACACCCTGCTAATATCACAGAACCACATGTTCATACCATGGATATGGATGTGGTCACTCGAAAAAATATCATTCCCTCCTTTGACTATAATGATAAAAGAGACATTCTAAGTAAAAATGCTGGCAGCACAGCAATAAAATGTGCTGCTGTGCATACAATATTAACTTTATGTTGAATAGCTAAATTCCAGGATTAATGTTGGCAGTAGAGAATCTAAATCTTCTTCTAGATCAGTGGTAATGAGCTAAAAGCAGGTCACTTCAAGTCCTCCTCAGCTTGGGTCCAGAATGTTACTGAAAACTTCATGTCTTCATGAAACATGTCTGACTCCAATCCAACACAGATTCTTCAGAATTCTTAGTGATGTACTGTATCTCTGAAATCTTGAATAGTGTCACTAAAATCCACCAAAAGCCACTAAAATGTTTATTGAATTTTGAACAAGCCAACTGTTTTTATCACATATTGTGCAATTGTTTGTGTTGATTAACGTGAGGCACTGTTGCTCTGCTAATGTACTGCTCACGTTATCTGTAGATCCCGACTCTGTACAGCTGATTCTGCTCTAAGTGAAAACTGATTTCCTGTTAATACACATTTCCCCTTGCCTTAAGCTGAATTGAACCAATTACCTCTACCCACAGTCGAATCGTTTATTCTGCTTTCACCCAAATGGATAAAATACAGCAGCCTCCAACAATGACCCTACAGCTCTGTTAAGATAAGGGCTGTGTATTAGCAAAAAAACCCCAGATTACTTCACACAATGTATGCATAAAAATTCAAACACAATCTGTCCCTAACTATAACCAAAGTATTTTTTATCCTAGACCTAATCTCACGCAGAACTATAATCTGGACCTCAGGTCTACAGATTGCCGGTCCTGCACATTATACGCCTGCCATCCACCCTAACCATCACCTTGCTACTCAGTTCCTGTTAATTAGTGTGACATATCATTCATTCACAAAATACGTTGCCTGACAACATAATTATTACGTTCGCTACAAAGTATTTGACTTTATTGTCCCGAAGGGGAAATTCTTACCCACAACACTGCACTTGTGTGACAAGAGTACAACAGACACAACAACACAATAACAGCAACAACGACAAATGTGACAATGACAATAAACTGCAGCAAACGGCACAGCTCAGTGAGTCTGTTATTGAGTAAGATAATGACTGAGGGGATTAGGCTTCTTCCAAAGTAGGCCCTCCTGCACCTCAGAGCCTTGACCTGATTTAATGGCATTATTATGTAATTCAACTAAATTGTGTATGGAAAGACCGATTATTATTGCAGCGGTTCTGGTCACCTTTGTAAATTTGTTCTGTTTTAAAAGAGAGGATGTTAAAAAGCAACTGGAGCAAGACAGTAGAATTGGCTGAATAAGACTTTGATAGAGTAACAGTAGTAGATGAGAAACAACATAAAGTCCTTTAAGTTTACGGATGAAATACAGTATTTAGTGACTTAATTTGTCACTATCAATGATGTGCTGATCGAAGGTGAGTGTGCTATCTAATGTTACTCCCAGGTATCTGAAACTCTCCACTGTTTCAATTGGTTAAGAATGACAATGGGGTGCAGTGGTGAAGGGGGCTTTAATCAAGGCTGCAGTTTAGTTGTATAGGAATGTAATTTTTAGGAAACAGAGTTGAGCATGTATGTATCAACTGTTCTATGTGAGTAATGTCATGATGCCACAGTTACACCGAAGGTTAACTGTTGGGTCGTCTATGTTGTATAGTTATATTCTGTCTTCAGTGGCTTCAGATGACTTTTCTTGTGATCTGGCAAAAATAAACTGAATTTAATTGAACATACTGTAAATGCACAATAAATATAAATGCACGGTACACCTCATGTTATTCATCAAAACTAAAGTAGTTTAGTAAAATAGTTCTTATTAATAAATAAATAATTTTTTGAACATGCTTTGCCACATTGGAGGTGTTATGCTATACTTCATCATCTGTTACCATCAGTGTCGCTATAATGTTAATCTAGATTTGACCAGAATTAAAATTAGGATGTTATTGAGGATTATTTTTAGTGGCTGTGTCATAAAAATGTGTCTTCTGTGGTTTACTTTATTTCGAACTGGTTGGATCTAACTTTATCTTGTGGTTCTTGTTTGGATGTATTATGTATTAATTGCTTGTTTTGTCTTGCTCACTCCATCTGAGTGGGAAAGTATAAGTAGTTCCAGTGTTGGAGCTAAGCCAGGATAAAAATATCCCACATCTGTCCGTACTACACTGATGTAGATTGGCTAATTTAAAGTGTTTCATCCTAAGTTTGTTTTAGAAGTTTGTTTTCTAAGAGAGAATAAGTGCTCCTCAAAACTGGCCAGTTTTGCATTAATAATGCATTAAAATCCTGAGCAAATGACCTGCGATAAGTCCAGAGTACTTAGCAGCACCAAACAGATACGTTAACAGAATAACAGGTGAGAAAACACTGAACTTACATTCATCAAATTGACACTAACATGACTCCAGATGAATGCTAATATTGTTCTGTGCCTGCTGGAAGTGTAAATAGAAAAGTAACACAACTTTAGTGATGGTGTTTTCTAGACAAATGGCCCAAAAATGAAAAACAGTTAATGCAAGGAGGCTACTAGATCACGTTTAATAGTATATTATATACCACGTGTTCAGTGCCATCGCCTAACGCTTGACATGTAGCCATTACATGAAGGCTTTTATTGCTGTTTATCTTGAGAGGCATTTACTCAGTCATCATATCCTCTTTCTTTCAGACACACTCACACCCATCTGCCCTGTTGGATTGTGATTTTTTATACTTGTCTAATTAAGTGTGAAATGCAACATGCCGACCCTTAATTACATTCAGTATGTGTAGAAGTATAATGCAGTCTAACTTAACTCTAAGTCTAACTTATGATGCATTGAAAGGTCCTTCTTAAGTTGCTATCTGAGTTTTCAGGGTGGTTATAAATAACTGCCAGTGTCCATTTTTATGCACAATGTAAATGTCATTTCTCCAGTGTTCTTACAGTTTCATATTAGAACATCAAGTGCTGTGAAAAAGTATTCACCACCTTCTTGATTTTTAACCCCCCCCATATATAATATGCAACAATATATTTACTGTATATCTATATATATCTATAGTTGAATATTACACCAAGATAACAGTAACAGTGAGTAAATATAAAATGCAGTTTATAAATGATGATTTCATATATTAAAGGAGAAAAGCTGTTCAAACCTGCCTGGCCTTATGTGAAAAAGTAATTGCTACCCCTTGCTAAATCATCAATCAGCTGTGATTAACCACATTTTTTGGAAAGCTGAGTTCAATTTCACTTGCCACATCCAGACGTGATCACTGTCAGACCTGTTGAATCAATAAATCACTTAAATAGAAGCTGTCTGACAAAGTGAAGCAGCTAAAAAATCTCAAAAAGCAACACATTATGCAGCAATCTAACGAAATTCACGGACAGAAGAAAACATAGTAACTGACATGTATAAGTCTGGAAATGGTTCTGAAGCCATTTCTAAGGTTTTGGGACTCCACGAAACACTGTGAGAGCCATTATCCACAAATGGAGAAAACTCCTGGTAAGGTGTTTAGCAAAATTACTCTAAAAGCAAAAAGATGACTCATCCAGAAAGTAGAAGCCAGAACAACATCTTAACAACTGCAGGCCTCACTTGCCTCAGTTAAGGTCAGTATTCATGATTCAACAATAAAAAACACGGTGGTGGTAGTGTGATGGTCTGGGGCTTTGCAGCTTCAGGACCTGGATGACTTGCAATAATTGATGGAGCCATTTTTTCTGAGCTCGACCAGAAAATGTCTGGCCATCAGTGTGTGATGTCAAGCACAAGGACACTTGGCAGAACAATGATCTGAAACACACCAGCAAGTCCACCTCTGAATGACTCAAATAATAATAAAAAAAAAACTTAAAAACATAAAAATATGGTTTTGGATTGGCCTAGTCATGTCACCTATGCATGACTTAAACTTTATGCTCAAAAAGCTGAATGTGGCTGAAATTAAACAATTCAGCCAGGAAGAGAAAAATCTGGAAGGTGGCAAATACGTAATAGATGTACAGTGACAGCCTGTACAAAGTCTGAAAGGTTGTGTAAAAAAAGCTCCAAAAAACACCAACAAATCAGTGGCTGCCACTTGTATTGCTTTGTTATACTGCTACCTAAATAAACACTGTGTCAGTTCCAAACTGCCTGACTCATCATCCTTCCTCACATGGTTTTGCCCCATTTAGAAGTGCCATCCCATTCTGCTTCATTCATCATTCATCCAAATATTCTCCATCTTCTTCTGTTTCATTCAAATTTTATCTGGCGTTGTGCATCTTATATTCATTTGCCAAATTAGATCTCTTGTTCTCTATCGCTCCCACAAACTCTCGATTCACTCTCTCATTTGTGTCTTTTTTTCAATTCAGCATCTCTCTGCTGTTATTATTTGCCTTCTTTTCTCCCGTTTTTTATTCATGTGTTGCCATCTTCATGCACTGGCTTTCACACAAAACACACCCTTGATATTGCCTCTTTATCATTCACAATATCTGATTTCTTGTTGCCATTATTGTCCCCTTCTGTCAGTGTCTCGTTCTTTTGTTCACACATTCTGTCGCTTTTTCTTCTTGCTTCCATCTCTTCTTTTTGTCTCATTCACAAGCCTCAAAGCTCGCTCACAGCCTTTTACTAGAAATCCATCATTGTCATTCTGTTTTTAAGCCCTAATTTTTCATTCTCTATTGCCATATTTTGTTTTGCTCCACTTATTCAGAAGCCACTGTAACATTACAAATTGCATTTCTTTTCTTTTTGTGTGCATTATTTTCTCCTGTGACTCATTTCTACATCCTGCTCACTTCTTCCTCATCATTCGCAGCAGTCATTGCAGTAGATGTTCTACAGAAAACTCTGTTAAAGGAGTGATATGGTGGATTAAGTCAGGCTAATCCCATTAAGTATTGGAATAAAAAATAAATAAATAAAATAAGCCTCTGGAAAGAGTCCTCATTCTGATAAATCATACTGTACTACAATCTAAGCTTTTAGTGTGCAGAGTCTACTAACAGCTATGTCTGGCCTCTGGCTAAGCAGTGAGTTTGAGTGGAAGCCTAAAGGAGTATTAAGAGTTTGTCATGTAGATGATCCCTAAATAAATATGCTTGGGTCAGGACCAGGAGGAATAATACACCACAGAAACTGCTTAGGAAGCAGCAGGGATCTTCAAAGTAGTCGTTAACCCCAAATCTCAAGATCAAAAGCAAAATCCTCTTTATATTTTCCCTTCTTCCTTTTCATGCTGCAGAATGATGTAAAGTTGAAAGCTTGTCTGGGGAGTTTAAACTAATGCATGTTGAGGCAATAGCTCAAAAAAGAGCTGTACTTGCATTGTTTAGTCATGTTACTGTAGGTCACAAACTCACAAGGACACATATCTTGAAACGCTGATCAAATGTGGTGAACGCAAACACTGGACACTGTGTCATGTTTGCTGAAAGAATACAATATGATACTATAGGAGAAGCCAGGACTGTCTGCAGAATATTAAACTCTGTGGATGTTTAGAGCTACACAGAATGTCTCCAGGCTAGATATAATTAGATGTTACTTGTCTTTGCAACCAAAATAATTGCTCACTCTGCACTTGACAAATTTTGAACAAAAGAAAAAACTTTTTGGCTAATGACCAAACTCATGAACAAGGCAGAGTTTTGTTTAGGTTTCACATTTAATCTTTGGATGAATTTATTATTCGAGTGTTATAAAGGGAAATACCAGTCTTCACATTTTTTCCAGTCACATCAGATTAGCCACATTGGTGAACTCTGAAACATTTAAACATGAACACAGCATAGGAGATGAAACTGGCCACCACAGACTCATAGAACATCCACAGCAGTTGTAGGCGCTGAAAGACCTGAGCCTCCTCAGAAAATACAGTCGGTTTTGAGCTTTTTTGTAGATGGCTGCAGAGTGTGGTGTCCAGTCCGGTTTAGAGGAAGAAGAAAGGAACCCTTAAAGTGGGGAAATTTGCATTTTGGACAGGCTGCCCCTTTGAGGCGCCAAGGGTCAGGGGTTTCAGTGTCTTGTCCAAGGACACCTGAGCATGTACCCCAGGGTACTGTCCTGGTAGACTCCCAGGTATTTGTAGTCTGGTACCATCTCCACCTCTTCCCCCTGTATAGAGAAAGGGGTGGCAGGAGTCCTGGATTTAGTGAAGTCCACAGCCAGTCCTTTTAGTTTCAGTTTCATTTATGTTGAGCTGGAGATGGTTGAGCCCACACTACTCCACAGAACTGTCCAACACTCCCTGGTACTCTGTGACGTCTCCACCCTGAATACATCCTACAACAGCAGAGTCATCAGAGAACTCCTGAAGGTGGCAGGACTCTGAGTTGTACCTGAAGTCTGAGGTGAACAGGGTGAAGAAGAAGGGGGACAACACTGTCGCCTGAGGAGCTCCTGTGCTGCAGACCACAGTGTCAGACACACAGTTCTGCAGGCGGACATACTGGGGGCGGTTAGTGAGGTAGTCCATGATCCACCGAGCCATAGAGGTATCTACCTGCATCTTTTTTAATTTCTCACCCAGCAGTGCAGGCTGGATGGTGTTGAATGCACTTGAGAAATCAAAAAACATAATCTTCACTGAGCACCCTGGTTTGCCCAGGTAGGTGTATGTGCACTGAAGCAGATGGTGGCATTATCCACTCCAATTTGTGACTGGTACTCAAACTGGAGGGGGTCCAGTGAGGGTTTGACCATAGGTATGAGGGACTCCAGGATCAGTCTGAAAACCTTCATGGTTTGAGATGTTAAGCCACTGGTCTGTGGTTATTAAGGACACTGGGTCGTGAAAAGGTACCAGGCACAACTTTTTCCACTCTCAGCAGACTCATGCTCAGGTTGAAGATATGTTATAATACACCACATAGCTGATGGGCACAGGCCTTCAGCACCTTTGGGCTGACTCTGTCCGGCCCCTTTGTGGTATGAAGCCTGTTCAGCTCTCTCTTCACCTGCTCTGCTGAGAAAGTCAATTCAGAAGGCGGATTGGGAAGGTTTCATTGAAGATATTTGTGGTGTGGTGGTGTGTGTGTAGAGTGGGTAAAACTTAGTACCTAAATAAGTTACTTCAGTGAACTAAAAACTAGGAAGACAAATGACAAAAAATAGGAAAAAGACATAACAAAGAAGAGAAACACTGGAAAGGCTGCTGCAAGGCTCATGCCTTCACACTGACTCTTTCAGACTGACCTCAGTTCTGATTGTAATTCTTGCTCCAGCCCTGCTGTTGCTGTAGTAACATTTTCTATAACCTTCCTAAAATCATCATTTACATATGAATCAACCATCAGATATGAGCAAAGAAATCATGTGTGATTACTTGCCTCTCAGGTGGTACATAAGTAGGAAGAGGAGGAGGTCTTAATGACCACCATTTTATATTTCTTTTGTGCTGATCCTGCTTGCTCATTAGTGGAAATATTCAAACTATGAATCTCATATTTGAGAGATGTTGAGACGTGAAAACTGATGAAGGCTAATGAGATGCAGATTGGTGCAAAACTATCTAATGAATTATGGAGTTTGTGAATGTTCACAGCTCGTGAGTTTTTTTTTTTTTTTTTTTACCAACTTTACAGAATATGACCTAAAAACAACATGTGGTATGTGTAAACATATTCTTGGGTCACTTGCTATGTTTTGGGTTACAACACTCTACCGCTAACTAGAAAAGAACTGTCACATCAAGGCATTTTTTGGCACTTTTAAATCTTTGCACGCCTGCTTCATAAGTTCACATGTCCATTAAGTAAGGTTCATCTTTAAATGCCATTTTGGTGCCAAAACATTGTGACCACATCAAACGTTTCTACAGTTGCATGACATGACTTTGTTGATATGTTCAGATGAGTTTGGTAAGATTTAAAAAAACAAAACAAAAAGAAAACAATACAATTCTTTAAATATAATTACTTTGTATTGCTCTTTAAGGAGCTCCGTTTCCCGTAAGTGTTAGGCGCTCATGAGCAAAACATTATAGCTCAACAGGAGAGGTGAACATATAGTGTTCCATCAAGTTAAGACCTGTGTGTAATAAGACAGGACAGAACAAAGGTTTTTATGCAGCAGAGATGTTGCTGCTTAAAATAAATAAATATATAGATGAAATATTGCCACTGACAGATTACTGGCAATAGCATTAATTTAGTGCTGCTAATTTGAGGTTTTTGTCTGGACTGGGCTCAATGACAGGCTGGTAGACAATAGGTTTTATGTTTAAAAGTAAGGTGGTAGGCCAAGGGAGACAGGAATTGGACCTGGGGTGAGGACTGAATTCACTTCCAGGTAGGTCACGGTGACTACAGTCGTGATGAGCATTAATGTTTTGTTGGATAACAGGTGATAATGGATTTATATTTTCAACAACTTTCTGGCAGGTAAGTACTGGTAGATGACTGGGGTAAGAATCTGAGCTGGAGAGGCAGGTGAGTAGACAAGATTCAATTCAGTCTATTTATATAGTGCAATTTCACAACAAAGGTCATCTCAAGGCACTTTACAATGTTTAAGGCTTAAGACCTCACAGAATTTAACAATACAACTATATGGAATTATATAGAATATGAAAAAAATTCCCCTTGAGCAGCACTAGGAGACAGTGGAGAGAAAAAAAACGCCCTTTGACGGAAGAAACCTCCAGCAGAACCTGGCTCAGGGTGGGCGGCAATCTGCCTCGACCAGTTTGAGTGAGAGTAGAGAAAGAGAGAAGAACAGGTCACTAAACAGTAACAACTAAATACTGGGCCAGCAACTGCAGATGGTGGCGTCCTAGTAGTTCTTGGCAAGGTCAAGGTGAGTAAAGAGCTTGAGCTTGGTAAGTGAGCACAGGCACAAGTGCATGCATTTAATTTTACATTTGATTAGATTAGATTAGATAGTACTTTTTATTGAAGGGATATTTAAGGGGCTACAAACTCTGCCTTAATTAACAGTTTTTTGGTGCTGATTTTTCCCACTAACTTCCACCTCTAATAAAAAAATTAAGAAAGAATGAAGAGCCATCCTTTTGAACAGCTCCTTAAGGAACAGAGTCTTAAGAGCTGAGTCTATTCAAAGAGCCATAATTCCCATCACTAGTTTGTAATAAAGTGTAGGATTTAATCAAGTGTACAGTTCTGGACTCTGGATTCTTTGCCCAAACATATCTCCCTCATGAAAAGAATCCTATTTCCACACAACCAAAAACTCTTTGTTGGACCAACACCAAAAGAATAGCCTCATATTACTTCATCTTTTTCTATCTATGTCCATCTCTCCCTCTTCCCCGTTTCTTCTCTCACCCTTTGACTCCCTCCCAACAAGCTGTCTCCTTCTATATATCCCTTCTCCTTCCAGAAGCACTTTTCCTCACAGTGTCTCTGTGAGAAGATAAATCCTTTGCTTTGGATGTGTTATGAAACGTGCTTAACTGTATCTCATCTTATAATTCATCAGAATAACTCTAACTAAACCAAAGTATAGATTAAATATTTTTATTGTCCATGTGCACCTATTCTCGTTGAATACAAAAACTCTTATGGATGCCATTGTTTTAGCTAATCAGTACACCAAGATGAACTGTTTCAGTTTGACATGGGGCGAATTCCACAGCTGTAAGTGATAGGTGAAAAAAACCTGTCAATCAAAACACATATGCTGTCAAACTGGAAATTAACTGGATGTGATTTAGATGCTATTTTATGGTCAGGAAATTTTTTTCAGCAATAGCCATTCAGTCTATTTGTATCACATTGTGTGTTTAGTGTTGTGTGTCTGCCATGGATTCAAATGGATTTCATCAGCAGCAAAGATTATGCAAATAATTTTAACTGTTAAATGTATGTGAGTGACTGTTTAGTCTCAGACAAACATATCAGCTCAGTTCAAATTACGTAATTTATATAGCTGCAAATTACAACAAAAGTCACCTCAAGCCACTTTACACTGTAAGGCTTATATAGGTTTTATATATCTATATGGAATTATATAAAAAAACAAAGAAATCCCACTGGAGCAGCACTAGGAGACAGTGAAGAGGAAAAATAGAAGAAGAACCTCCAGAGTGGGCAGCCATCTGTCTTGACCAGTTGGGGTGAGAGGAAAATGGAGAAGAAAAAAACAACAAGCAGCAGACAAAAACACTGGGCTTGTTGAGCAGCAACTGCACACTGGAAAAACTCTGTGGCTGGGAAGAGCTGCAGAAAGTTAATGATATGCAATGGTGGCATATGAGAGAATAGATGAGTGTGTGAGGGAGGTCCCCCAGCAGTCTAAATCTATAGCAGCATAACTAAGAGATGGTTCAGAGTCACCTGAACCAGCTCTGATTATAAGCTTTCTCAAAAAGAAAAGTTTTGTCCGCTTCCTGAACCTGAACTGGGAGCTGGTTCCACAGGAGAGGAGCTTGATCATTAAGTGCTTTATATGAGAAGAGAAGGATTTTAAATTATATTCTGGATTTTACAAGTATCCAATGGAGGGAAGCTAATGTAGGATAAATATGATCTCTCTTACTAATTCCAGTCAGAACTCTGGCTGCAGCATTTTGGATCAGCTGGAGGCTTTTTAGGGAGCTACTGGGACATCCTATTAGAAGGGAATTACAGTAGTCCAGTCTAGAAGTAACAAATGCATGGACTAGTTTTTCAGCATCACTTTGAGACAAGATGCTTCTAATTTTAGAGATATTCCTCAGGTGGAAGAAGGCAGTTCTAGAGATTTCTTTAATATACAAGTTAAAGGAGATATCCTGGTCAAAGATAACTCCAAGATTCCTCACAGTAGTGCTAGACGCCAGTGCTTTGTCATCTAAAGTAACTATATGATTAGAGATCATATCTCTGATGTTTAGGTTATAGATAATGTTACGTTCCCTGGGTTTGCCTTCTCCATTTGACCCTCTGCTTCCGATTTCTGTGTTAGTGGGCATGGACATGCAAATCTTCTACTATCATTGCCTGCCTGAGATTGGTGGTCAGCCTCCAGATTCCTGGGTCCCCGCTGCTACCTGACTTCCTGGCTTAGCAGTAGCTTGCCTTTCTGTATGACCTTGTTCTGTTTCCATGTGTCAAAGCCACTGCTGGGTAGTGATGATGAAATTGAAGCTTTATGAAGCACTGAGCAACAGTTGGGCTGAAATTGACACACTGCTCGATTCATTTGATACAGTCAGAACAATGACACCTGCTGGCTGCCTGTGAGAACTGCATCTGAGCAGACTGGCCGTCAAAAACACAGATACGTGGTGGTTCAGGATCTCACAGTCCGTGTTTTATTCATTTATTCATTCAGTCATCTTCTATACTGCTTAGTCAGCCAGCCGAGGCAGGGTACACCCTGGACAGGTCGCCAGTCCATCGCAGGGACGCATATAGACAAACAACCATTCACACTCACACCTATGGGCAATTTAGAGTCCCCACTCAACCTAACTGCATGTCTTTGGACTGTGGGA
>OMLM01012531.1:0-17202 GCA_900302695.1 Helostoma temminkii
GACATCAGGGTGTTCAGATGCATGGCAAAGTCCACACACACACACACACACACACACACACACACACACACACACACACACACACACACACACACACAAAGCCAGAGCTGGCCAAGTCAGTCCTTACTCTGGTGATTCACTTCATTAGCATTCTTTACATCTCCCTCCAATGCTCTTAGTGCTGAAGGACATCCACTGAGGAAACACACACACATACATACATACATGCACACCCACACTGAGGCAAAGCTCGCTTTAACTCCACCTCCACTGTGGAGCTGCTTTCTGGATGACGCTGTCGTGCTGCAGCAGGCTGGTAGCTGACCACATAGCCTGGCAGAGGAATCGGAGATGGGAGGGCTGAGTCTCCACATGTGAGGGTGAGGGCTGAGGTTTTTTTGTTGTTGTTGTTGTTGTTTTTACTAGAAAGATCTTTTTCTTGCATCCAAATTGAAATACATTAACAAAAACATGCAAACATACATCACTACATCTATTATCAGACCATTCTCATTTAATAATAAAACAGTGAGGCTTTGTCATGTCTCTTGTTGTCTCACATTGACACTAAAGTCTCGCTGACATATGAATGGATGCCTGCTGACTGAAGTATTAGTCCAGTTGTGTCAATACTCGACGCCGAGAGCAAAGACAGTAGAATAGGACAATGATCTACATATGGAGGAGGACGGGTCAACAGCACACAGGATTTTCCCACAGGATGAAGATGTTCAAGTGCAGTGTGAGACATTGTATTTTAACTGTGACTATTCCATAATGTTAACCCCATGTTTATTAGTGTAAAATTGATTTTCTTTTCACTTATCACCAAATGTTATGTGCCTAACCAAACCATGATGTTACCACAAATGAAAGAAATCATTTGAATGGGTTTGAAAGATGGCGATTCTATTGTAACAAAAAGAACACTTCTTTTCTGTACTACTTTAAAACTGAACCATGTTGATTTTGCTATTGAATTCAGGCTCAAGCAGAGTTGTTCACGTGCATCACGTGTTAATGATTCTGTTTCCTCTGAGTAGTGTGACTGTGTGATAAGACGTACGCTGGAGGACAAACAGGACCCTTTTCAAAGAGTCATTACTTCAACCTTAATCAGTTAGCTCTGCCAACTCCCATGTTGCATGTTGCAGTGTCTCCCAGGAGACATAATCCCAGTGGCAAGTCACACAAATCATCAAGGCATCACACCCCTTTGCCACCAAACCCCAAGCCGCCTGTCCCCCTTTACACATACAGCGACTCAGCACGAACACAGCAATGTCACTGCCTCCACTGATGGTAAAATAGAGGCTCAATGATGACCCCACATGTCAGACTCAGACCTTCATACAGAGCAGAGTGGCAGCAAAATGCTGCAATAATCCAGCCTTCAGCAGGAAGGCTAAGAAGGGCTTGTGTTCGCTCTGAGTTAAGCGCATAGGATGACTTCATAGAGTCCTCATCTAGAGAGCGCAGATACTACAATTCACTATGGCAACGGGTAAATACAGAGCAACGCAGCCAATTTAATCCAGCGGAGCTAGAAATATTATTAATCTGAACACAGTAGCAGCAGCAAACGAGCCTAAGTTGGAGAAAGTTTAGACCATCCATTCATTATTTAGCAGACTTTCCATAATGAATAATAAAGTACTGGAATCCTGTTTGTTACATACATCTATTAGAACTTTTCCTACAGCTGTAACCTGGTAGGGACAATATGCTGGTGGCAACACTGGCGTATTTCTATGATTGTATGATTATCACTCAGAAATGTCACACATTTCCTACAATGTGAATGAGAAGTGAGAGGTCTGACTGCAGAAAGCCCAGCAGGGTCTCTCTTTCCTGCAACAGCTCCAAAAAGCTCATCTACCAACCAACATTCTCACCACATTCTACAGAGGGACAGCTGAGAGCATCCTGAGCGGGCGCATCACTGCCTGGCTGGGAAATTGTACCATGGGACCACAGGACACTACGGCATATCATAAGGACAACTGAGAAAATGATTGGGGGTCTATCTGCCCTCCATCACAGACACTTACACTACATGCTGCATCTGTGAAGCCAACAACATCGTATTACTCGGCCTGATTAGGTGTAGATTGCTGTTTTTTAATTAGTGCAGTTATGTCTAATCTTTTTGTGGTCTTGTGTTGTTACTTTAGCTGTGATCTGCTTCTAGAACAAAGTTTCAAATCAAAGTTTCTTCTCAACAAAAAGAAGGTACAAGGTGCAGAAGGTACAAACTGCACTAATGTAACCCCTAGGGCTAATTATTGGACCTCAAGGTAGCTACAAGTCTTTGTACCACATGTATAATTATGTATACATCTTTACTTATTTAAGATGAAAACAACCAGGACAGGAAAAAAACTGATTCCAATAAGTTTCATCATCAGTTAATTGTCATGTCAAACTCAGGAAGCGGAATTAAGGAGACTGGCCTCTACAGTTGCAGACATTCAACACAAACCACTTCAACCACACATTTAGCTCCGGAGGTCATGCTTTATTTTAATTGCAGGAATTTCCAGGGGTGATAGAATACTTCTTTATAGTAATCAACAGAACTCTATGCTGTTTACCCAGTGGTGTCACAACTTTAGCATGCAATGCAATGTATAGATACATGCATGGCCACACAGATGATGACAAAGACAGGGGAGATTTCCTGTCAGAGGAACAAATCTTTCTGCACAAAATAAGTACACAAATTTCTCCTGACTTCTGCCTGGTTACTTGTCAAAACTAACACATGGATACTATTTGTATTGGTTACTTATGTTCTTAATTAAAAGGGTCTTGCTGTCCCTGTCTACAGGCAGCCTTTTGTGGCTGACTGGATGTCAATCAGAGCAAAGCAGAGAGAAAACACTGGCTCATGGAATCTGCTCAGCATAATTTCGTGCTTTCTGGAACCTCGGCCAAGGGCAGACACACACACACTCACACAGTAGATATAAAGCCCAACAAGGCACATCATCATCATCTATGAAGCAGAAACACTGGGAGGCAATGTTGTGTGAGAAGGATAGAGGAGACAGTGCAGGTGTGGCCATAACATATAGCTGAAAGAGCTCTTTAATGTCATCGGCAGTGTCCTCGCACACACACACCTCGGTTCCAAAGCACCTTCCGCCCTTACTCCTCACCTTCCTCTTCCTCCAGTTCATTGATCGTATTAATACAAGCAGGCAGGCAGTCTGGGAACAGATGCCACTCTCACCCTCCTCCCCTCCAGCCACCCACCTATTACCCATCACCCACCTCCTCCCCCTGCAGTAGGACACACACACGCACGCACACGCACACACACACACACACACACACACACACACACACACACACACACATACAAACTTGGCTAATTAATAGCCCCTGTTCAGTGAGACAAGGTCATGCTGCCAGGGGGCTAAACACAATGCCACAAAGCTGACACCTCTGCTGGGACACAAGACAGAAGCTGTTAATGCACTCCTCCATTGTCCTGTCCCAAAGGAAGTTGTTCCCAGTCCCCATCTCCACCTACCTTTTTCTTTTTCTTTTTTGAGCATACACTGCTGTGATATCTGCAAGAGATTACATCTCTTGTTCAGTGAAGGTCACACTAGTTTCATCTAAGTCCAAGTGGGTGTAACCATCTGCTCCCTAGATGTCTTTTGTTTGTTTCATACTACCCCCCCACCCTCACAGCTGAACTGTGACTTTTGTGATCAGTTACACTCTCTCCCCAGCAATGTGCCAACATGCCATATTTCCCGTTAAAACTTTGTCCTAGCTCATTTTGACATCCTCAGCCAATACTCAGGACGTACATGTTTTTGACCTACACACCTTCCTTCTAACCCACAGACATTTACTGGAGTTGACTGCACTGTCGAATACTAAAGTGCTAGCATAGTTTTGCTTCAGTTAATAATAAGAAATAAAAAGCAGTTGGTCTAGGTTGACTGAAGATGGGGATTGTTTCTTGCAACATGTATAATCACATAAACATCAAGATCTCTACCAAACAAAAACTCAGATACTAAGAATCAGACCAAAATAAAAATCAATATTTACTGACATCACTACAGAAGCAGCAAATTCGGTCAGAGCATATCACAGCATGATCAGAAACCACAAGTACAACACTTGAAATTCTACTGAGCTCTGTCTAAATCTCCTTCTACTTTGTTGTTGATATCTTTGTATTCGCGTTTGTCAGCATAACATTAAGCATAGTGACATAATTCTGTACAATAAATTCAGATTAGTTTGTGTTTCAAATGTTAGTGACAAAACAAAGATGGAGTGATCAAAAAGGTCTGCATGGTGTGTGCATGGTGTTAAATGTTAATGTTAAAGCATGTATATACAAATCAAGCAATTAAATCTATAAAACCAGCCAGTCAAACACTCACATCACATGTCGACAGACTTGCATGACAATGAGTCCGAGTCAATCTAAAAGTGAAAGCGCAGTGCTGGACTTGCCCACACAGCACTCTTTAAGCAGCGATACAGGCGGTAAATGATGTAGTGTGCACTCAGTGAAATGTTTTTCACCCATCTCTGCTTTCAGTACATGATGTTCCACTGAGTGCCACTGAAAAGGCTTCTAGCTTCAGCTGTGACTTAAATGACAGTCTGATGGAGTACAGCACCGGCCTGCTGAACTTTCCCCATAAGGCACCAGTTCACCCCATAAATATTCAGAGCAGGGAGCTGTGGGTGATCTTTAGTAATGTTCCAGCTGATTGGTGGAGGATGGCAGTGGAGATTTGTTGGCATCACCTTCCCATAAAAAAGGACGGGAAAAAAATTCCAGCCCCTCCTGTGCATTTACCAAGGATGAGAAGCGAGGAAAAGAGAAATGAGACGTACTCTTCTTCATCACTTTCCTTCTCTTTTCTAAGTAGGCTTGAAGGTCACCGCATACGAAACAATCCATAACAGATGTCTCTTTGCCGAGTCTGAGAGGAGACAAAAGGCATCTGCTGCCCTGTTGTGCTCTTACTGAAATATCCTTTCCTCTTAATAAGTCACTGTCTTCTCATATGACATTTCAATATTCACAGATACATGTCCATCCAGCGGGCTCTGCATTGTCCAGCAACAGCCTGAGCAAAATGTCAGCGCATTGGTGCACTGACACATTGTCAGGCCCGCACCCTCGCGCAAATGTAGCCCATGGTGCTGTTTTGCCCTCTTTTTTGATGCACCATGTGGACAGTGTACGAGCTCAATTTTAGGATAGATACACATAGAGTGCCAAAAGTGAAAAAGTTGTCAAAGTGGTGCTTTATTCACATTTTAAATCTGTTCTATTTATTGGTCTGTTTATGTGTGCATGCTATTTAGTGAAGGTGTCACTTTTAAAATCTAAAGACCAACATCCATATTAGCTGCAGAGCTTCACTTAAGCGTCAACACACCACCCTGAATAGAGATTCTGAACATTATTGCACATTCAAGACGGAGCAACAGTCCACACAGCAAATTACAGAAACAGGAGGAGGTCAGAAGAACTGAAATGTAAAAAAGAAAAAGTAAAAAAAATAACATAGAAAACAGTGCTGATGAAGATGAAAGAGTCAACACACATCAGCTATCTTGCTTGTTCTAGCAGCTGGACACTGTACTGTGCTCTATTGCAGCTCTATAGCAGCTGTAGCTAACCTTGTGAACTCTCCTTAGTCCCAGCTAATTTTCTATACTTTATGCTCCATTTAGTTTTATCTGCTTATACAGTATACTTCATTTTTTTGCATGAAGCATGAAGGTCAAGCTCCCTTCAACTCAGTAAAAGCCCCAAATTTTCAGACAAAATGCAGCAGACATGTCCTCTGTGGAAGCTATGGCCCTGGGTAGTTGGCATTTAAATGAAAGTGTAATGCCAAATGCGTAGATGGAAATAAGGATGCAGGGAGTGTGGCCCAAGAGCTGAGACAACCCAGGCTTCATGCGTCCATTGTCTGTTGTCACCTGCACTCTGAGACAGGTGTCTTTATGAGAAGTCTCTCAATAGAAAAATTTAGGCACAGAAAATCCGCATGAGCTAATGTACACTGGGCTGCATACAAGAAAGTGACAATATGGCGGATGTTATACAAAGATCTAGTGAATGTGGCCTATTAGAAGGAGCGCTTGTGTTTTTCCTTTTTTCTGAGCTCCTGTGGTTAAGTGGCTGTTTTAATTAGGCAAACATTATTGTGCAGTCATTCAGTAGACACTGTTAAGTCAAACAACTCTGTTAAGCCTTGCATGTAGTACAAATGTGGCTTAATTGGGAGTTAAAAGTCTAACTGTCGAGTTTTCAAATCTAATCAGTATGCCTTTGAAAGGGCAATCTGCTCGCAGTCTACACTTGTGTTTGTAATGTCTCTGCTTGACACCCGCTAGATCCACGAGGCTGTTTTGGTTTGTTTTGGCTCAGTGGTAGTGCTGCAGCTGATTGTATAGAAAAGAAGCATTCCATTTGGATGTGCTGTGATTCTGATTTCCTCCCATCATGCACAAATGCAGTAAGTGAAGGGATGATTACTAAATTAGACGGAAACTGCAAATTGAAACTAATAAAACGTATTTATTAAAAAAACAAACGCAGTGAGGAGCAGCATCCATAAATGCACATCTTCTAAATAAAGTCTAATTGGTTTATAATACAGTCGCTCAGGATTGAGATATAAAACACCAAGTCAAGGACAAAATGTTGAAACATGTATATGGAAAAGAATCTACTACAACTGTCTGACTGAGCCAAGATGCACTTGTAATGAAAAAGAGCAACAGCCTTGGTAATGAAATGCTTCATTTCAGGTGCACTCACTAAATGCAAGCGAATGCATCGGAAATGAATTACTTAATGAATGTAAGAAGATGCAGTTTTGCCAGTGATTCTAAATTGTTTGTAAAATACAGAAAATCTCACCTTTGAAAATTAACTGACTTAACAAACAGCGATGAATGTTATGGCTGGAAGGAATCATTCACTTTCTACATTTTCAGGTTTTGTAGGTAAAAATCCAGTCAAACAGCAAAAACTGATGCTTTGGCCACTTAAGTAATTAAACAGAAGTTATGTAAACATCACAAACATAGTAAGTTGATCAATACTAATATCAAAGAGACTTTCTCTCAAACCAACATCATGAGATACTTTGTCTTAAAGCAAACACTGAGCACTTGTTGGCTGCATTTCTGTCATTCTGCCGTTCAACTCATCCCAAACCATCTCAGTTGGGTTTAGGTCAGCTGAGTGTGGAGGCCAGGTCATCTGTGCTGCACTGAGTCACACGCTGTCATGGGCAAACCGCCCTAACACTGCCTGGAGGTGTGGGTTGATCATCGTCCTCTTGAAAAACCAAAAGATGGTCCCACTAAACACAAACCAGATGGGATGATGTGTCACTGCAGAATGTTGGTGACTTCTTCTGAATAAATTGCCATCATCACCAGCCAAGCATCCCCACACCATCACCACCTCCTCCATGCCTCATGGTGGGACCCACACATGTAGATACCATTGGTTCTCCAAATATCAAATTACACAGGTCTAAAGTATTTGTTTTTCTTGGCCACAAGACCCTGCTTCGTGGCATTTGATGTTTTTTTTGACAAAGTCAAAGTAGAAATTTTACAAATTGAATCATTTCTGTACCTTGTTGTTTCTCTTTACTTTGCTGCGTCACTCTAGGCATTTTATGGATTGCTACAGTGTAGTGGTTGACATTGGACGATGCCTGTGTCATGCTGGCAGATTAATAACATCTGTAGCTAAAGATGAATCCCAGTTTCAAGTAAAATACAAAGGAGAGTCTGAGGTGACAGCTGTGTAGTGACATTTTAACCTCCTTTTCTATATCTGACAGAAAAGATATATTCTTGTGTGTGTGTGTATTGTGGGCTCTGAAGTATAAAACAAAGAAATGTAGATCAAACCCCACTCACTTGCTTTGTCCTTACATCAGCTGGATTAACCCCTTTTGCATCAGGCTGAAACAACTTCTGTCCAGCACTTATCGTTCATCTGAAGGGTATATGAGCGGAAGTGAATATGAAATTAAGGAGCCTAATTTTCCCACCTAAACAAATGAAATTGTCTGGTTGGTATGAAGACAAGTGCCATTATTGTGACATTATCATAAAACATGATCAAGAAAAGAAGTCCCTTTGTCTGAGCATTAAAATTATTATTCAACAACTTAAAAAAGGAAAAGCAATAAAAGTGTGCCTGGAGCTTAAAACAGGAGAAGAAAAAAGACAGAAAGTGAGGGAAGACGACAGAGGGAGAGAAAAATCAAATGCGTACTTGAGCTGGTGTCGGAGTGGAAGATAAAGAAGGCCAAGCAGATGAGTGATTGTGAATCGATAGCCTCTGGGCACACTGCTCTCCTCTCCCTCGCCAAAGAGTTAACCTCGCAGGTCAGTGCTGATTCAATACGCCTCCACTACCAATATGCCTTCAAGCCCAGACACACACAAACCCCTTCATTAACAGCCTGGTATTAGTGAATCATTGCTTCAAGTCTTCACATTAGACTTTATGCAGTGTTTGCCTTTAACCCCACACATACACACACTTGGATTTCCCACTATTGTGCCCTTCCCATGATACTTTTTCTATGCTCAGATGAGAGACTGAGCATTATTCACTTATGTGAAAAACAATCCCGCATAATTCAAACAATGAGCATTAAGGGCTTAAGGCCATATTATCTTACTCTATTTAAGTTCATTTAAGTTTAAAGTTGAATGTTTCTCAACCTTTTCTTTTCTGGCCTGTGGCTCTGTAATTTTTTTACCCAATGTACCATGTGGTCAGACTCAAAGAAACTATGGTACTTTACACTAAACACTAAATGCCCTACACAGCAAAATCAAATCAAATCAAAAAAGATTTCAAACACTTTCAGAGTAAAGTTTTGTTCAGAGTTGACAGAGTTGATCAAACCAGTGAAAGTTAGAGATGTAATTAGACCCCGCCCAGGCATTTCAGATCCTCAGTCAGACTATATTATATTTTTATAAAGCCTTGATGCTTTTGTTAAAAAGCTACAGATTGTGTTTTACAGGAACAACAGGATAGGTTCACTAGCAAGTTGTAAGTAACCCTGAAAAAATTCTTTTAAAAGTGTTAATTTAACACCTTTCTAGTGGTTCCCAATAAACACTGGCTGAATGTTAGTTTAAACTCTGAGAGTGTTAAATTTGCAATGTCTCATTTGCAGTGTATAACTAACATTTATACTCACGATTACTTTCACAGAAATTAAGTGACAGTAGCACAAGACATGTTGTCTCTCAGCTGATCTAGTTCATTTCTGGGCCACTGTTGTTATTCCTGTGATGTTGTTTCGTATTGTCTGCAAACCTGTGAAACTTACAAAAGGTTAAGGCATAAGCACGAGTTCTCATTTTGAACGAAGATAGGAGTAAGTCGTGGATAAGCTTACTACATTCAGACGCATGATGGAGCTTAACTGCCTTGATTTAGCTTAGCTGCTATTGTTGCTGCCATATGTTCATTAAAAAGTGCACACATCCTCCAGAAACAACATAAGGCATCTGTACAAACACTTAACCTTGTCACTGGACATTAAAGATGTTATGACATATAAACTCTGGTCCAGATATTATGTGCAGCGTGCTGTCAGACACATAGGCCTCACATGGAGAAACTGCTTTACAGATGTATAGGTGTAGTGTTGTGTTTGTTATGGTCATGTGAAGGGCATTTAACCACTTTGGAACCAGAAAAACAAAGGTCTTCTAACCATGACATAGTAGTTTGCATTGTAATGCAAACTATGATCTTTTTTCAGTTTTTTAAACCTAAACCCAACTTTTAATACTACACAAAAAAAGGTCATTTCTGTGTGGAGTTTGCATGTTCTCCCTGTGTTTGTGTGGGTTCTCTCCAGGCACTCCGGCTTCCTCCCACAGTCCAAAGACGAGGACCCTAATTTGCCCGTAGGTGAGAGTGTGAATGGTTGTTTGTCTATATGTGGCCCTGCGATGTACTGTCGACCTGTCCAGGGTGTACCCGGCCTCTCACCCGTATGCTGGCTGGGACAGGTTCCAGCGACCCCTGAGGGGCCTAAGCGGTTCAGAGGATAAATGAAAAGTATTTAGGATCTCATGGATGTGGTGGAAGAATGAACTAGTAAGACACAACATACTGTCATATAAGTCCAGCAAAAAATATGAAACGTTTGTAACATCCACATCTACCAACACAGGGCACAAGAGAATATTCCTAGTTAATTTATTTATAAAGTGTTTTACAGTTGTTGTAATTAAATGGTTTACACTCAGACAGCTTCCTGGATTTGTAATAAAATACCTGATATAACATATCTAAACTGTTTGATTGTCTGACTCACTCAGGTTTCATCCCTGTTGGACTAAGCCCCATGTTATAATAAAACAGAGTTATCCACTCAAGCTGCAAATCCAAGGTTTCAGGTTTCACAATAAGATCTTTGGTGTGGTGTTGGTACTTAGCACTGTCATTAACACAACAGATATCCTATTCTATCTAAAGGCACTACCTACCCAATATTCATTTTTAATGAATATTTTGGCAATGGGCTTGGCTAATGGGCTTAACCTGTTTTCTTTGTTGTTTCATCTCCCTCCTCTCACTCTGACCCCATCTCACCAGGACAAATGTGACTGTGATGAAAGCAAGAGGAAAAAGAGAGATTTGGGGAGCATGTCCCGTGACGAGATTAAGACAACTGGAAAGATAAGATGCAGCACGTTATGCTGAGGCTGCTGCCATCGCCACTGCTGAGGCTTTTAAAGGTGCATTTGAAATCGCCTCCGTGAGCTGGTAAACACAGTTTTTGGCAGGCAATGAGAGTTTGTGGGGCATAATCTCTCAGCAGCGGGGATGCGCTTGAGTGCTGGACAGCGAGAAATTCGATTAACGCCTCCTCCAGGGTCTTCCTCTTTCCCCCAGCCGCATCCCTACCTCACAGCCTCCCCATCCTCCTGTCCTCTAGAGTGAATCCAACTCAGGATATAGACCCCATCACCCGCAACTGGCTAATGACAAAGCTGCTGCTGCCTGGCTGGAAAACCATCTGCTGGCAACACGGTTGCTGAAGCAAATACCATGTTGGCAATGAAGGCTGAGAAGCTGTCTGTCTGCTGCAGTTGAGTATATACAGTGCTGTGAAAAAGTATTTGCCACCTTCCTGATTTTTATTTTTTATGCATGTTTGTCACACTTAAATGATTTAGAATCACACTGATTCACACTTTATTACACAAGGATAACCTGAGTAAATACAAAATGCTGTTTACACACACACACACATATATATATGAGAAACAAAGTAGATGACATGTATCAGTCTGTAAAGTGACTGCCAGGCAGTGAACCTTGGCCAGGGGTGCCTAGCCTATTAAAAGGCCATGAAAGAACATCTAAAGAACTGCAGGCATCGCTTGCCTCAGTTAAGGTCAGTGTTTATAGTTCAACAATAAGAAAGAGACTGAACAATGGCATCCATAGGAGACTTGACAATCCCTAAAACTTTTGGTAAAATATTCTGTGATCAGACAAAAGTTTAACTTTTTGTTAAGGTGTGCTTCCCATTACATCTGGTTATCAACTCAAACTGAATTTCATAATAATAACATCATTTAAACAGACAAATATGGCGGTGGTAGTGTGATGGTATGGGGCTGAGAAAAATGCCAGACCATCAGTATGCAGCAGGACCTGAAACACACCAGCAAGTCCACCTCTGAATGGTTAAAAAAACCAATAAGGCAAAAACTAAACTAAGGTTTTGGAGCAGTCTAGTCAAAGTCTGGATTTAAATCCAAATAAGATGCTGTGACATGATATTAAAGAGGCTGTTCATGCTCAAAAACTCTCCAGTGTGGCTGAATTAAAGCAATTCTGCAAGGAAATATGGGCCTAAATTCCTCTGCAGTGATGTGAAAGACTCATTGTCAGTTATCACAAGCTTGATTGCAGTTGTTGTTGCCAAAGGTGGAACAACCAGTTTTTAGGTTTTGGTGACAATTTGGGGGCAGGAAGGTACACTTTTTCCACAGCACTGTATGTTCCTGTGTTTTGTTCACAAATGTGTGTTTTTGGCCTGCTCTACACCTGACAGTAACATGCGTCCTGGATAATCAGTTTGCAGTCAAGGATTGGAAAAAAAAATTATTAATTCATAGTATTAATACAAGTGAGACACTCGGATCATCCAAACCACTTTTTGAAGGTGAGAGAGGATACGCTTTACCACCAGAGAGTGACTGCAACATGCCTCCAGTGCAAATCCCTGAGATACACAAACACAAATTAACTTTTATGCATGAATCCTGCCAGGGGCTGTGCAAAGCAGCACACAGCCACACACAACTTCACACCTTACTAGTTTAGTTAGACTCGTTTTAAGAGAAAAATATCTCATTTCTAGAATATTGTATATAACTAGATTGGTAAAGGGGGATGACATAAATCAACATAAATCACAATTCTTAAGAAGAGTAGCCAGAAGAGCAGGTATTTTAGGTTCATGCTGAAACCTACGTGCAGGAGGTGATAATCTGAACTAACACATTAATATGCAAGAAAGATGAAAATGAAAACAGTTCTTTATGTTGAAAATAAATAAATAAATAAATAAAGTATATGACATTGAAGGTGTTTTACTGACTGAGCCCTGGTGTGAATCTTAAACCATGTAGATTCCATCCCTACGTGAAAACATTAAACTTGTTTTAAACATTTTGAGAAGTTTAATGTCAGTTGCTCTTGTGCACAAAAACCCTAATTCACACAAATGCAGGCATTTATTCCCTATGATTACTAAGGGATCATTAATGATCAATTAAAAGCTTTCACACATAGAAACCACATATTAACTAGAGATACAAGAGGAAATAAATGTTAATACCAGACATAAACAGATTCTGCAATGATTTCAGATGTTTTTATGGCGCAAGTGAATTATATTTAATTTACAACTAGTAATCCAGGTTATTATCTCAACAATCCAGCATTAGTTTATATAAAATACTTTTTTTCTAAACATCCAAAGATTTAGTGGGAAAAAATGTAAGTAAAACATCTTGGCACCTGAAGTAAGGTGGTTTAGGATGAACAACCAAACAGTCTTTTCCCTGGCAGTGCGTTTCGCCTCGACACGGCTCTTGAACAAGTCGTCTGCCCCTCACAGCCAGACAACCAGACAGACTGGTAGAAATGCATAAATATTCTGTCAATTAGACGTTTAGTGTTAACCTGCTCCCAGCAATATGTGATAAGGTGTGGGAGTGGTGAGGTGAATCCAGCTAATAAATGACTAGAGCCACTGGAGCCACTCCTTGGAACGAGAGATAAAAAATAGAAATTACATAAATAAATAAATAAATAAAGCCGCCTGGCAAATGTATTTCTCTTGGGAGCAACCCAATCTAATTATGGGAGGGAGATGAGGGGTGGAGGTGGCAAGTAAGGTGCTCAGGAGGTGGGACAGGTTGTGTGTGTAAGCCCTGGTGTTGCTGTGCCATCATTTGACTCACAGGCTCTAATGTCTAATGATGTGTCTATTCCTAAAGGTTGCATAGCTCCTCAGTGCTGCAGATCTTTTTAGAGAATAGCGCACTAAAAGCCCAAAACTGTGCAAATGGTCCTTACAGCTACAGTTTTTGACACATGCTGTGTCAACGCCGGAAGAACAAGAGTAAGCATGCTGACTTGAGTGAACCTCACATTCATGATTCGTGTCTGTACCAGGCACCAACCATGGCGCATGTTCTCTCACATATTGAGAGGACACTTAGGCTTCTATCTATCACATCTACTGTATATTATCTCTATCCAACGTGCTGTGGCTCAGTGTAGAGCAGTACACAGGAGGACTGATGTAAGAAGAATGAAGCCAAACATTTATTATTATTTGTTAAAACGTTACAGTTTATGTGTGTAAATATCATAAAACATTAAGTTGACACTTTTACAATGTGTTTTTAAAGTCCAGAACTGGAGAACTGAGATTTCTGTTAAATGTTGTTGCACTTAAGCATCATCAGTAGAAGTAGGAATATTATTGTGTTGATTTTTATTACCATGAGGGTAAAGTGTCTTTTTTTTTTTGTTTTGTTTTTTGCTAGTATGGCTCAGATGCCTGTGGATGAGGCACACTGTCAGGTCCACAAATTGATCATGTGGTACAGAAAATATTGAACTATTCTAATGAATACAAATAAAACCCTGATCAGAAGCCACCCACACAGAGGCTGCCGTGTGAAGCACAGCTATCATGGGTACAAGTGAGCAAACGTAGGACTGCAGTTGGATTTCACTAAATTTTGAATGTAGCTCTTGTGAAACAATTCTGCCTCAAAGGCATCATTATTCAGTAAAGTGTAGACAGGTAGCTCCACAGAATGATGAGTGACTTTACTGAAATCAAGTAATGGAGAAAAACTGTTGTTTAAAAAGGAGCACAGATCAAAGCTGCCTTGCCTGTCACCATGTGAGCAACCAGACTTTGGTGTTTCCAGTTTGACGATAGAACTGTATTGTCAGTGATGAAATCCCACCTATCAGTCAGCCCACCAAGCCAGCCGCTCCTCTGCTGTGGGTGTGTGCGCATGTAATCCTGTCTGATGGAATAAAACACCTCACATCTCACACTTAATGCCGGTGAGGAGGCTGATTAGAGGCTAATATCACACACAGCACATCTGTGCATGAAGGAAGAACTAATGGAGGCTTAAAATACACGGTTCCTGCCACAGCACTGTGAAAACACAGAGGAGAAAGATGACTGTGAAGAAGTCAACAACGAATGCAACACAGTTCATTTTAAGACAATTTCAAAGTTGCATGGCATTTCTGATTTTAGGTTAATAAAACACTGCTCTGACATCCACAACCTCAAAGTGCTTAACACTGAAAAACCGTAGAGCTCTGGAGACAGTTTGAAGATTCGCTGTGTGAGCAACAGCAGCAAACATATAATTTGTCACTGCAGCTAGATAAATAACAAGCGCTGGAGATACCTTTTTTTATTTCCATTATTATGCTGCCATAAAGCCATTTACCCTCAGTCCCATCTCATCTTCCATTTACAGTAAATGCTTCAGTAAAATGTCGATTTCTGCAGTGAGATGAGCCAGCTCAGTGTTAATGTTCATCAGCATGGGTTAGCATTATTTTTTAAAAGAACAGAATTTTTCAATAATATGCAGCATTGCACACTATGTAACAAATTCTATTGATGGTAAAGTGATGCGGCTTCTTGCAGGGCTACAGCCACTGTACCTCTCACACTGTCTTTATTAAACCCCTCTATTCGTTCCACTGGAGAAGCAGGACACTTTATAAGGTTGATCTCACCATATCATGCCATTTGTATGGAATGAGTCTAATGCATTTACCACACAAAAAGGTCATTGACAAAGTGAATTCATTCATTTCTTAACAAATGATTCCTGGGTAAATGGCTTGTTAAGTGGCTTCAAAAATGATTGAGGAGCTTTTACTTTTGTTGTAGATTTAATTTGAAAATGATGAAAATCCATCTTTCTAAAATGCTCTGACCCATAATGACTAAATAAATTCATGCTTTAAGAAATCTTTGTTATAAAAAGTCTAAACCTGAAATCTCTCATTTACTAAACTAGTCAGATGCATTGCTGTGGCTCGTGTTCATTGCGTTATTTATTGTTCTGATGCATCTCGAATTTGACTGGAGTCATCCTGTGGCAAACTGTATTGAACAGATACAATTTAGAAAGGCACACACTTGTGTATATCCGGTCCCACAATTCAAACTGCATGTCAGGACAAAACCCAAGCCATGAAGTCCAATGATGCTCTGTAGAGCTCAGCAGTAATCCTCTAAGGCTTTGGAACCATTTCTAAAGCTCAGAGTGTTTTCAGGAGCACAGTGGCTATTCAGCCCTGAGACTGTGGTGACAGTTCACCTTTCAGCTTGACAATGACCTAAAGCACTGTCTTTAAGGGGCCCAACTAAAGCACAGCCACGTCACAGAATATCTGTGTAGACCTGAAGATGACAGTTTACAGACGTTTCCTGTCAAATCTGATGGAGCTTGAGAGGATCTGCCTGACGACTGGTCTAAACTGCCTAAACCCAGGTGTGAGAAGCTTGTAGAGATTTTACCTAAGAAGAACTGCAAAGGTGTAAGGGCTTCTATGTGATAGTGAATGCTTCTACAAATGGAGTGCAATTTGATGGCACATACGTGCAGGGTTCTGAGTTGCTGTACTTTTTGCACTATAACAGATTCAAGTGTTTTACCCAAAATATTTAGTTATTCACCAAATGTCTGCAGCTCCAAAATCAAATCCGATTGTCTGGTAAAGGAGGAATCTCAGGTGTACACAGGCTTCTATCACACTCTGATCTTGTGTTGTGTTCACACAACAGTGACTATACAGATTGAGACAGCCGTGTGATAACATTCCAAATAACATGTTAATATGCCAGAGGGAGAGGGAGGAAAAGCCACTTAATCACATCGAAGGCCCCCGGAGGAGAAAGAACATTTGTCAACAAGCGGAGCGGTTTTACGAGTCTCAAAGTGTGTCAAATTTATATAGAAAAAAAACCCCATGAAAAATCAGGAGGACAAGTGTGGTTCATTACTGGGAGACTTGCACCATATTAAAGTCTGCTGATCACATTGAGGATGAGTTTAAATGAGTTTGTCTTCCAGCACTTGGTCCTACTGCAGTCAGAAAAGGTCACACTAACTCTACAGTGACAGGACGCTCCCATCTCTTCATTTGTTACACTCCTAACTCAAAATAAGCTCTTCACTGTCGCCTCTTTAGCCCCTGAGAACATTTTTGACACCAGCGAACTAGTAGAAGAATTTAACATTAAAGGCAATGTATGGACTCACATAATGAGGCTGTTTTTGTCTTGACCACTTGCTGTGCATGGTGCTTTCATCATAAACCATCCATCCTGTGCTTTAGTACAGAATAACATACTGTGTGCAAGTGGCCAGTAGACATGTTGAGACCATCCTTGCCAGAAAAAGAATAGCACTGGCATTTTGTTCCAAGTTACAAAACCAAACCTGAACTACTGAGGCTGCAGAACCAGTGGAATAAAAATAAAGCTATACAATTACTGCCCTGTGGTTGTTTGCCCTCACCAACCAGCCAAGCTGCTGTTTACATGTATGTCCAGACTCATA
>OMLM01012533.1:0-26620 GCA_900302695.1 Helostoma temminkii
GTCATCTCAATGCACTTTACAATGTAAGGTTTAAGACCTTACAATACAACTAAATAATAAGGAAAACCCCACAAATCCCTTTTGAACAAGTACAAGGAAACAGTAGAGACAAAAAACTCCCTTTTTAAGAAAGGGAGAAACCTTCAGCGGAACCAGGCTCAAGGTGGGCAGCCATCTGCCTCAGCTGGTTGGGGTGAGTTAAAGAAAGAGAGGAAGAGATAAAAGAACAACAGATCACAAAACCAATAACAACAGCAACATTCAACAGGCAGGCAGGTTGAATGGGCCAGCAACTGAACTCAGAGAGTACACAGTTTCAGGACCGATGATACCTGCAGGAGAGGGGGGGGCACAACTACAGGTGAGAGAAGACACAAAGTTAATAACAGGCAGTGGTGGCGTACAAGTGGATGGAGAAAGGAGGAGGAGCTTAGTGTGTCGAAGGGAGGTCCCCCAGCAGTCTAAATCTACAGCAGCATAACCAAGAGCTGGTTCAGAGTCACCTGAGCCAGCTCTAACTATAAGCTTTATCAAAAAGGAAAGTTTTAAGTCTAGTCTTAAAAGTAGAGACAGTGTCTGCTTCCCAAACATGAACTGGGAGCTGGTTCCACAGGAGAGGAGCTTGACAGCTAAAGGCTCTGCCTCCCATTCTACATTTGGAAACTCTGGGAACCACAAGTAGGCCTGCACTCTGAGAGCAAAGTGTTCTGTTGGGATGATATGGTACTATGAGGTCTTTAAGATACATGGACACCATTTGGCTGTGTGTGTTTCATAATAAAGGTTAAACTATGATTTTTGTGTTTGCATGAATAATGTGTGTCTAAAGGCTTCTTGAAAAGCTCAGGGGTTTATCTTCATGTTTTAACAGCAGCCTTCTCCTGCCTTTCATTTCTTCTGCATCACTGTGAGGTTAAATATAGTATATAAAAACACATTAATAGTATTAATAACACATTATAACTTGAGTATGAGAGGGCAGCAGGTGATGTTTTTGAACATTCCTGTCATGCATGCATTATGACACATATACACTTTCATTTGGCACTCAGGATATTGTTTTCATCATATGAGTTGGTTTCATCTCATAATAAATATGAATCTGAACACTGTTTTCTATTGTGTAAAGAGAAGAGAGTCAAGACTGGAGGCAGTCATCATTTCAAATGTAGACACACCTGCATGGTGAATTGTTCTGGTCTATTCACCTCCTACATTTAGTTTTAGACAGTAGAGAAGGAAGAAGATCGCAGTAGGTAATGTGTTTTCTTTATAATGTTAGTTCATGTTCCACACTAAAGGCAGGGGGCAATAAGATGAGTGGAAAGTTTCCTTCCTCCTTATGTGTTTTGATGCTTTCAAACCACATTTCTTTTTTGTCTTGTCATGAAAGTGTGCAAAAAAAACATCCCATTAAAATGAAAAAAATTTAACCTGCAAGAGTATAGTGAACAAAGAACCTTTATACAGTACAGGATGTACAACAATATAACTTCTCATTTTATAATATATGATATTTTTGACAACATCAAGTTTTCCCTTATGATGCATAAGGGTGACACAACCATGCAACTGTGCAGTATTCACCTCATGGTGTGATTCAACAGAGTCATCGGATCAAATGGCCTGTGTTGGATGGATGGATAGCATATCCAAGTGCATGTGACAGATTTTTGTGAAGTGAATTGTTCATATTGCTCGAAACAATCGTAGCAATTCAAGCAATTTGCTTCAATGAATGAGAAAGTCTACTATAGTGTGAACTAACTACAATTGTTCTAATTGTTTTCAATGTAATCTTCAGCCTAGCCTCTCACATAGGGTGCACTACCAAGTGATTCTGAAAAAAAGGTCACGCAGGAGAAAAGTTATGGTGTCAACTGAATATTAGGAATCAGACCTGTTTGCCAAGTTTTAGAGTTTAAAAATGATACACAGATAATTATAATTCCATTAATTATTAGTTATAAAGCCAAAGTCAGTTGATTGGAATGTTCCATTCATCACTATGACACCAAAAAGGTTGTGGAATCTACTGCAGGAAAGAACGTTAGAACTGAGGTCATCATTCCAGTATGTACACACCAGTGAGGACACAGAGATTATAATGGGCTTGAATGTTTAATTTTCAACAGAAATGTTTCAACAAGCTTTGACACCTTGTAGAAGCCTAGTAACCCTATGATAGGTTTATAAAATGTGATAAATTAGAGTCACTAATATCTGGACGTTTATCCTGTACCAGAATCATGGTGAAGTTAATTCTGTAAAAGTCTAATCTGGCTTTCTTGTTCTTGAATGTTACCAGTGGTTCCCAACTTGTTTTAAACCCTCTGTATTTACATTCATGAAGGAGTCTCGTGATTGTAGACTTTTCTGTTTATGTTGTGAAGGGGTTTTTCTTCACCAACAAAAGTATTCTGTGATCATCCACTTTAGTTGTCTTCTGTGGTCTTCCAGCTCTTTCAATGTCGTTGAGCTCACCAAGGCTTTCTTGTTTTTAAGAAACTGTACCAAACTGTTAATTTATCCACAGGTTTTTTTGCTATATCTTTTATACCCCCATTTCACCAAACTGGTTCCAAACTGGTTCTGAACTAGTCCTGTGCTAGTCCAGTGCATGTGTGAAAGCAGCTGAGGTCCTATAAACAAATCTAGAGCTGTTGAACATCCAAGTCCATTTCTGCAAGTTGCAAGGATGATCTGATGTTTTTTTTCTCTAATGGTGATTATTTTATTAATTATTATTAGAGAAATTCATAAAGTCATTGTTACCTAAGGGAGTACCAGGCTCAACAGAGCTATGACTCTTTGTCAGCCTGGCTACCAGTGGCATGAGGAAAAGTTTTAAGGAACCAAATTACTTGTAAGGGAGTATGAGCTATTAGAGCACCTGCAGAAGCAGGACTTATGGTGACGCACAGACTTAAACGCCTTTATAAGATAAGATAACATAACATAACCAGCTGCTGAAAGTACAGATTCAATAATGAGTAAAAGAAGCAGTCATTCAAATATTTGCAAATTCAGTCAGGAGATGTTTAGGGTACATGTATCAAACACATGGCAAACAGCATTGTCTACGTTTGACATACACATATATCCCTATCATTACACAGAAAAGACAAACAACCCAGACCTACACAGCTATGAACAATCCTCTGTGCGGAAACAACAACTTAAGCTGAATAACACATGCAGCTAATTCCTTCCAAACATGGTACAAACAATATTAGCATATCAGATATTCCACACACAGCTTAATGGACAGTTCAGTTATAGGAAAGCTGCAGAGAGAGAAGGCTGTGTGCATAACATTAATAGGTTGTTGCTGTTAAGTCGGTTTCGTTAACCTACCCTTCTTAACACTTGACATTTCCAAAGTTACTGCTGTAAGCGGCTAATGATGACGACACATTGCTGTGATCTGATTGGTGTAGAAGCCAAAGGTTGGGTGGCATCCCTTGGCATCCTCCTGACTAATCAAATTTTGAAAGTGACATGGCAATAACCTATTTTGATTGGTTAATCTTTCAGTTTTTTCTCACCAAGGGCGGCCTCCTCTGGGATGCAATATTAGTAATAGGAATGCAGTACCATATTTTACCATACAGTCACCACTGAACATTTAGGGGTGGTGCTGTTTTACTCATTCTAATATACTCAGTTAGAAAAGGGGGAGGCAAGACAGCCAGCGATAGCACAGAGGATGAATCGAAACTGATCCAGGGAGTGTTTTTATTAAAATGACAACTATGGTTCACATGAAAAAAGAGGGGAAGCCTGGCTTTGCCACTGAAAATGCCACTGCTGCCTACAGTGCTGAAAAGAAATATTCTTACTTTCCTCTATAAATGATGAATATGTGACTCTAGCCTTACAAAGGTCTTATTTATATATGGTATTATACTGTCTGTTTAATAGCTGTCAATTCTGCAATTGTCAGCAACTTAGGCACCTTAATTTCCATTTCCCCAAAATGGGCCTGCACATTAGCATTCTCCAAGTCCATGCAATAATGTTCCTATCTGTGTCTAACATTTCCAACAAGTTGCCAGCCAGTGTGCCCATCCTATAAAGTTTAAATGGACCAAAACAAAACCTATGTATTCATTTATACCGCGTAAATTATCCCCATGCCTTTATATTTTTCCTTTCTTTTCAGACAGATCATTTTAATTGTATTAAGTTATACATTCTAGAATGGTGCCCGTTGGGTGGCAGCCAGTCACAGCAGCTAATGTCTTTATGTGATGTTTTTCTTAATCTTGTTTTTGTTTTTGTTGACTGATCTTCCTCCAACTTATGTAGTGTGCTCTTCTGAGGTGATGGCCACTGTGGGATATTCGCAGTGTACTATGTAAGATATGAGAATTCTCACTCGACATTTGGACACGACTAGAAAATGGTGGTTTTAAATACTGCTGGATAAAGAACAGAACTAAATTTTGCCTCCAAATCGAGAGGGACACAGACAAGCAGTAACTTGAGAAAACGTTTTTTTTATAAATAAGGATGGAAAAAGGTGGAAAAGAACAGGTGCAGAAAGCCTTTTGTCTATGTTTGCATTGGGTCCCTAAATCCACCACTGATTGTGCCTTTTGTTTTACTGCTCTTCCCCTATGTGTGAATTTACCTGTGTAAAATCATAGTAAAGTTATATGCGTCATTCTTTTATAAATGAGAATACCTTGAACCCAGATTACGGCTCTAAGGACCTCTATTTTACTGGGACATTATAAAGGTTTGCATTTTTTCCCTATTTGGACAAGTCAACATTACATTAATAATCCAGCGGCTTGATAATAGTGTTCACTAATTGTAGACTTTATGAATAATGTCACATATGCTGGCAACATCGCCAGACCACGTGGCAGGTGCTGCGTTATCCCTCCTTTCTGTTATTTATCAGTAGTACTTTAAACTAAATAAACAAACGAACAAAAAAAACATTGCGGTCTTCTCTTTTAAAAACAGTTGAACGCCACATAAGTGCGTCTTATTTTGTAATACGTATTGTTTGTTATAGGCGACGCATTCATCAGTCCCGCCCTTCCTGTTATCTGATTGGGTTGGCGAAAGCATTTCTGAGCTCTCATTGGCTTCCAGTTACACAACACTGTTCCGCAAGCCGAGTGTTTGTGTTTTGACGTTTTTGTAGAGCTCTTCAGTCCTCTATACAAGTCCAGAACCAAGGGCACTGCCAGCGTTCAACGTATCGGTTCGTAACTGCAGCCATTTGAAAATAACATGTTGCTTAATCACGCCAATTGTAGCTCCTTCTTCGAGGTCTCAGAGTTGTCGTTTTAGCACTACAGGGGAATTTGAACCGCTAATGCTAGCTAGCAACGTTAGCTGCTGGGTCCTCATCAATCTTTATAACTATAGATCTAGCCTGTAGCTGCATTGTGTTGACCTGACAGTTAACAGAAGTACTGCCCGGATGGATCCGCTAGTTCATAGTGGTACAAGCTAGCTGAGGAAATGTTCAGGACATGAAACCAGAGCTGAAACGACAAACCTAAGCTCATTTGATTTCAGCCCAGGCTGTTAAGTGCATGAAACCAGCCCATAGTGTTTGGTCAGTGTGACAGTAGCTTATACATACTCTACACCCTTACTGCACTTGAAGTACTTATTCTTTTGTAAAAGGCAGGGGACATGTAAATGTGTGGCATTAGGTAACCTTACTCTAGAATCTTGATTTCACTTAGCTGTTTTGATTTGGTTGATACCTTCATAATCTTCATCCATCCATTATCCACTAATTTGGTTCAGCTTCATGGTGGCATCAGACTTATTTCACCATCATATCCTCATACCTTGTCCTGAAATTTTGGGGCACTCATGGTCAGACATGCAAAATTCCATCACAAGACCCTGCTTGTGGTCAGGAATACACATAGAGGTGGCATCAATCAGATGTTTATATGCTTCACTTGTCTTGTTTATTGCCAGGGAACAACTGTATCACTGAGTCACTAACCTCGCCCCCAACAACACTGAAGCAGGGGACACCCTGGACAGGTCACCAGCCTATCACAGGGCTGGCATATAGAGACAGACAACCATTCACACTAACTTTCACCTATATTAAGAATCACCAGTTAACCTAACTGCATGTTTTGGATGGTGGAAGTAAGCTGGAGTACCAAGAGAGAACCTACACAAGATCTGAATTATGTTTGTGTTGCTTGCCCTGGTTAATAACCACTTTCATCAATAGTTGTTTTACTGACAGTAACAGTAGCATTTGTGTCAACTGAGATCATAATTTACATCTAGTTGTGTCATGTCCACTGAGCTAAAACCAGTCTAATACTGGCACCCCAATAAATCCTGGTTTCTTGACGTTTATGTTGTTCAGTTTTTGCTGAAACTCAGAATTCAAGTTACCAGTTAAAGTTATTTGCTTTTGTTGTGTAAAATGTCTCTTTGTACCCTTACAGGAGGAAAAAACAAGAGAATAACAAACACAAGGGAGACAAAATGGCTTCGGACTCTCCACGAAGACCAAGTCGATGTGCTGGAGGGGTTTTGGTGCGAGCTCAAGCTGCTACGTAAGGACAGAATTCTGTTATTAAACTTACTAGAAACCCTAATGGTCACAGCACTCAACATAGACTATTTGTATATTAGACATTTGTACAAAATACTAAGGAACAGTCTGCTTCATTAATTCACTGTCATCTTTACACTCCTGAAATCACACTCAAGTCCTACCTCTTATGTTAACTTCCCCACATGTAGTCATTTTCTTTATATATGATTATCACTGCTACATACAGTTACAGACATATGAACAATTTTATGTGCTGTTAAACTTTAGGATGTCCTTGAGTGATGACATAACCTCTTGTTGTCACAGGGAGCAGTCTTACATGGAAAGTGTGGTGACCTTCCTGCAGGATGTGGTCCCCCAGGTATTTTGTCATTTTTCTGACTTATTTTGTTCAAAGCTGTAAAGTATATTCATGTCTTGCATAAACACCGTCATGTATTGATCAGTGTACACAACCAGTTTAAAAAAGGGATGCTGTGTAAAATGTAAATAAAGGAAGAATGCAATAGTCATTAAGTTAATCATTGTAAAATCTGTACAAAGACACCACCTCAAGTTGCTGGCCTTAGTAGTAAGTCAGATGGTTCCTCTCCTTCTTCTCCTAGAGGATGAGGTGCCCATGATTTCCAAAAAGCAGTTTCACATGTTGATTCATAACAGCAAAACCACCAAACAGTGTTTCACTTGATCTCAGTCATCTTGTTTTGTACCATGAGACAACTGCAGTGTTTCGTGAACTTGTTTATTTAAACCTTTTCCTTTACACGGTGGAGTTTTAATGATTACATTTTTCTAGATTCTGTTAGTCTTCCAATGATGAAATCCCTGTTTTCACATTTATGCTGAAAAAAGGTTGTTGAACTGTTGATGCAGTGTTAGGTGAACTTTGACCCATCATCAATCTTGATACTGACCTATTCTCACTGAATCGATTTAGTTATTTTTCAAACAACAAATGAGCTAGGTGGTATTAATGCTATGACTGATCAGTGTAAGACTTTGGAATTCACTGTAAAACTTGCTGTGCTTTGGGAAATTACTCTGAATTTGAAAGTAAACAAAAATGTTGGTCGTAATATGGAAACATGCAAAACAAAGCTCATGAGACCACTGACATTTTCAGCCCTGTGATGTGAGGTGAACTACCTAACTCTGCTCTCTCAGCAGCATCACCACCAGTATTAAAAAAAAATGTTAAAGACAGAGGTTCTACCACTTTTCTCCCTTAATCTTGTCATATGAACCAAACATCTCTTTTCATGGCACTTATCTTCAAATAATTTCTGGCTGAGTTATTGATTCATTGTTTGTTGGTTGCTTTGTACCTCACTTGAAAGTTGCTTTGTTCAAAAACATCTGCCAAATGACTAACTGTAAATGTGTTAGTTGTAGAAGCTGTCTGCAGTTAGTCTAATAGCTGTTGTTCCTGCAATCCTTATTCTGTTACAGATAAACTAAATGTGGCGAGTATGTTTTCGGAATGTAGTTTTATTAATGTGGTTGCTGTGTATTTTTTGCTCATTCTCTTCTCGTCGTTTTAAACTATAGGCATATACTGGAGCTCCACCCACTGATGAAAAAGAGAAAGTTATTTGGGTTCGATTTGAAAAAGCTGATGTCAATGGTAAGTCTTCATTTCACTGTGTTTAGAATTTAGCTTTGTGTGAGCACTGAATGGACAATGTTGCTCTACAGTGTTGCATTATGTTAGCATGTTTTTTTTCTTTAGATGCCAGTTGTGGTACACAATTCTTCCCATTAACACACTCACAACTTTGGGATGTCTTTGCATTTGAATCAAGAATTAACTTTGTGCTGCTACTTTCCTTCATCAGTGGAATGATAAACAGAAAGTAAAAGTGAATGAAATACAATGATATTGCAGAATAATGCAGGTAAAGATAGAATGAGGAGAAAATAAATTGTGATTAGTTGAGTAAGACTTCTGAGAAGTGTTTGAGTAGATGTAAAAAGAAATAAAGAAAACATTATGTGATTGTTATTGTTTTGATGTCTCACTGTGTTTTTACTCAGACACTGCCCGCAACCCAGAGTTTATGGAGTTGCACAGTGGTACTACTGACCCTCCCCTCTGCCTCATGATTGGCTACACTGACGGCATGCAGATCTGGAGTGTATCTGTAAGTCATGGGCCAGTATGACTGTGACCCCATCTCATATTATGATCCTTTTTAGCCATATTTTTTATGTTCACATCTGGATTTGGATCCAGTCCAAGTCTCATTGATTCCATTAATTTCACCAATTTGCTGAACAACAAAGTAACATAATGACATGTTTCAACAACTATCTAACTAACTAACATGTTTCTGATCGCTGTATTGACCTAAAGTCAATGAATTACTTGTAAATGAGTGTCCTACTCAATGAATTTTCATGTTTAGATATGCAACAAACAGATAAATACAATGTGTTACCTTTACAGAATACCTCATTCTGTGGAAGAAAAACAACAGTAACAGATCTATAGTTTTTACATGGTGTAGTTATTCATTCACTATATTAAAAATAAAAAAAAGTTTATGCTTAGTTACACATATCTTTAACTCTGTGCCCCACCAGCTTTTTTACTCACCATGTCAATAGAAGTCTGTGAAATTGATCAGATGTTATTGTGCAATGTAGAAGCTATGGCCTTGCTGGGCTTAAAAGTTAAACACTGTTTGATTAAATTGCTGTCAGCACATGCTTGCAGTCCTTAAAGGATAAGTGGTTTGGATAATAAATAAATGAAGCCTCATAAAGGTAAAGACATGCTTGATAACTTTTCTTAATGTGGTGAGGTTGTAAAGGCCTTCTGTGACTCAGACTTACAGAACCATACTGACAATAGTGTGGACATATCACCTGCCATCAAGGCATTTTGGAGAGAAACGTTCAGTCCAATGACAGAGAGCTCTGTTTTAGTGGCAGTCCATGGCTCCAACAGGATAATAATGCAAGATATACATCTAACATCACTGAAGTGTGGAGAAGAACCACTGGGCCTGATAAGCACTGATCTTAATCCATCTGAACAGACACAGAGACAAAGACACAAGCCTGAAGTGTCACATCAAAAATGAGATGCAAACTGTATGTTGTATCAAATATTACATACAAAACAGTGGATGTCAGTGACTTTAGCCAGTTTCAACCTATTTCATAAAATATTTGTTTGTTCTTTTTAAAGCAGAAGCTTCCAACAACTTTAATCACATCTGTTAGTGTGTGAGGCACTTTTTGTGTTTAAAATGGTCTCTTAATACAATGGTAACTAAGAGCCGTGATAAATGTTCATATTGAGTTTCTTTAACTAATTCTGGACTATCTGTTCATCGCATTTTATGTTGAAGGTTCATATGTGTTCTTGATGGGCGAAGGGTCCAGTAATGCAATGCAACACTCTTGTATTGTATTTTATTGTCCACTAGGCTGCAGTGTTGACCACATACTGAATATGTGACTATCCTTAATGCAGTGCTATAACCAGATCCCAACATCCTTCAATACATGTTCCTGGATATCTAGCAGAATGGAAATGATGAAAATTATGATGCAAAGAGTTCTAACTCTTAAATCTATCAGGATGAATGCATTCCTAATCAAATGCTTATGTTAATTTTTTTAAGGGTTTTTTAAAGTTTTTTATCAATTCAGTACAAGTACAAAGACAGTACTCCACCACAAGTAGAAGTACCGCTTCTAATTCTTTGGTCAAAGTTGAAGCACTAAGTGCATGCTCTAAAATTTACTGAAAGTACAAGTACTCCACTAAGAAAACATGTATTTGAAACTGTATTCAACTGGATGTTGTTGATAAGATAAATGCATGAAAAGTTTTGTCCAGATTTGTTCTACAAATCTTTAAATGTGAAAAATATGCTAAAGAAAATTTGTTGTAAAGATAAAGAAAATAAAGTGATAGAAAGACTTGGTGCGGAACTAAAGTACACCCTGGTAAAGGTAGAGTTTTATTATATTTTATTCATTTATTGTGCTGACAATAGCTTCAGCCATATGAACAAATCATTATTTATTAGTTGGCTATATTGACAAAATGTTTTATTAAGACTCTAGATCGATAGATAGATATAGATTTATATACTCTATTACATCTGCAAGAAATGTAGCAAATCCATGTATCATTTGTTGATTCATTTGTCAATATTAAAACTAAAAAAAAGAAAAATTCTCAGATTAAAAAAAGATAACAAGCACTGTCTTCATTTAGTTTTTACATCAGACATCATTTATGCAGAGATCATCACACCTATCACAGAAAGCATTGAGCATTATCTAACTGTTTTCCGGCCAAGGACTGTACACAAATATTGAAAGGGGGGTGATACACTGGTTGTAGTACAGCAAAGGCAACCTAAAATAAAAAAAATACCAGTTAAGTACAAGTATCTCAAAATTGTACTTGAATTGAGTAATGGTTACATTCCACCTATGATGATATGCATCTGTGACCTACCATGTTACACAATAATTTTACCAGGACAGTATCAACATTAAATCTGATTTAATCAAAAAATATCCATAAATTAAATGTACCTTGAGTGACCTTATGTTGCTAAATAACTGCTGTCCCCATGCAAGATTTCATATAGTATTTCTAAATACTGTACTAGTACCAACATGATTGTCAGCAGTTTAGGTCATTTTAAACAGTTATATCCTTTGAACGTAGACACATAACAAATAATTTATCTTATATTATTAGATAAATGCATAGAGCATAAAGTAAGTATTAATCATCTTAGAGTGTAAAGGAAAAAGACTGGACATTGATAGATTGATACATCTATTATTATTAATTATTATATTATTAATACAATAGACTATTTAATATCCAGCACACTCCACGAATTAGACCATAGGAGTCAGTAAATATTACAGTAGTACAAGTAATAAGATATATATTTATATTTATACATCTATACACAACATTGTACAACAAACTAGTCCATTAAACTATTCCATACCATTTCCACCAAACTTCTGGTGTAATGTGAACTGTGGCCACAAGATGGAGTCCTTTTGATAAGCTGGGATGGCCAGACTGATTTAGGTTAATGTGAGCTCACTGTGTGTCACTTACAAGCAGCATGTTAAACTGCATTTGCATTTTTTTTTGCCTCACCTAATAAACTGCCCACAACCCTGCTAAGGCTTGACTCACCTAGTATCACCTTTCATGTAGAGGCTGTCATTGAACCACACCAACTTTACACAGTCCTGAGAGATCTAAACATGTCCTTAATCAGTCTCTTTATAAACAACGATGGCCAGTGGGTAAAAGACACACTCTTACTGTCACTTTACTTGTGACACATTGGCTACTGTGATGGCAACTCCTGTTCTTTTAGCAGATTTTTTTAGCAGTGATTATGGTGGAGCAGAAGATTATTGCCATTTGAATCACTACACTTGCCCATTAAAGCACAAGCTTGGTGAAGCTGCTCTGCGTTTTCAGTTTCAGTTAACCTTGACATAGATTGTGATGCACACAGCTCACTACCACCTGTTACCGCCGTCTTTCTTTCAGTTTTTAAAGTTTATGGGATGTTTCTGGGCTGGTTTTTTTGCAGGGTTTTAAGTAAGCACTGAAGGTGCCTCAGTTTCTGGGCCTTGAGTGGCCGTGAAGTGTTTGTGACAGTTGCTAAGCCAACACCCTCTGTAATGGCCTAGCAGAGTATGAACATACACGTGTACACACACACTTTCACACAGTGGTGAGACGGGGACTCTGGCTAGTTGTATAGATGTTGACAGAGGTGTTTAGAAGATGTAGATCACTGTCGCCTCACACTGGAGAGGTGTCATCCACCGCAGCTGATAAGAGGCGGACTAATTGTCTGTCTGCATAGTGTTGAGATGAAAGCTGTCTGCTGCAGATGTTGGTGTCGGTGGATGTGGTGCGGATCTTCTGATGCAGAGATGTTAATATTTGGCATAAGTTTCTGTAATATAGACAAAGAAGCTATTCAGTTGCTCTATGACTGTAGTTTGTTAAAGTGATTATTGATTTTATTCAATAATGTGTAAGTGACTTTACAGAATGTAAACGAGGTTTACTGGGTTCTAGCCTAAGAGCTGACACTATTTTTTTAATGCCCACAATGTAGACTAATGTATCCTAATACATTTTTGGTATTTAACTCACCTGAAGCTGCACAGGGCATATTTCTGTGTGGTATTAAATGTTTTTCATTCAACCAATCAACAATATAAAATTCAACACCAAAAAAAAGATGTTTACAGCTAAACCTCTGTAGCATAGTGTATGAATTATACAAAAGCTGCTATTCATGTTATATATCACCCCATTGTGATAGGAATACCACATAAAATATAAGAAAATTGTCAGTGCTGTGATGGGCAATCCAGGACCTGAAAATAATTTTTATTTTCGATTAAAAAATTAGAAAAAATATTTTATAGACATTGGACATATAAAATAGTTCAACTTTGTAGTTAAACCTATTCTTAAAACTATAAATCTTTAATCATTGCAGTTGTCTGTAACTATTTAATGAATAGTCATATTATAAACACAGCCTGCAGTGGTGTCGTCAACAGACTGTGTTTTTGTATCAGTACTTTTTGTACTAAGTACAAGTGAAGGACTGTGTTAATTTCCGGAAGCCTCATATCGCTCCAAGCTTATGTGCTCTTAGAAATTTATTGCTGCACATCATGGAAGCCCACAAAGAGGCACCTGTTACTGTACAATCCCTAAAGCACCTGCTCTCTCCAAACCTCCCAATATGTCCAGCACTAGTGTGCGTGCCTACTTGGGAATATGGCCCAGATATCTGTTCACAGCTTACAGCGTTACATTGGAGAGATTAAAGCAGAAGAGCAGACACTGTTATTCTACCAAAACATCCGAGTCACAAATGAAATGAAAGTAATGAATGACTGTATGCAGGGAAAAGAACTTTGAAAAAGCAATTTGGCATATTGCATACGCCGGGCCACTAATGTAATGATAGGAATGTTGTTGATGGCAGTGGCTGTCACACAGAGCCATGTAAGGCGAGGATGAGCAGCGGGGTAATGCACAATAACCCGGCGCATTAACCTCCGGCCCTCCCCTCTTCTAGTTTAATCCAGCAAATTCCATTATTGCCTGTTGCAGGTCCATTTGCCTGCATAGGAATCCTGCCCTGCTGCCAACCTCCTTTTATTTCTGCTATCAGAGCTCATATAACCTGCATGTGTCTGTGTGTTAATCTGCCACTGCTCCATGACTGGGCCTCAAGCACTTTAAATAAAAACACAGCTCCAAATCCGCCACTTTGAAAAGGCTACTAATTGCACAAAAGAGCGATCATCCCCTCAGATGGGTTTAAAGACTTAAAACAAACAGATTAAAGCACTGTTTATGATAATGCAGGTTTCAGAGTAATTCAATGCATAAAAGAATAAAGTGGGGCATTGTGCGCTTAGAACAATGTGCCATTACACACGCCAGTTAAGAGCCACACAGACCATTGGCTTAATATACTGGCATCACATATGAACACATGAAACCTAAACCAAGGCGCACACACACACACACACACACACATCCATTAAAGTGCTGTATTCCTTCTCTAATAATGACCAGAAATTCTTTGAAGTTTATGCCTAACTTTAATTTAATTTCTACTAGTTGGATTTGTGAAGCTAGTTGATGAACAGAAGTTTTACTTGTAAAAGTATATGAAGACACACACACATTCAACATGAACTATTAGGAACTTTATTTTGACTTTTGTAGGCTGTATTTATAAAGACAAAATTTTTCAATCTGCTACTTTATATTATGATCAAATTAAATTCACTTTCCACCTTTATCCTTTTTATTGCCATGCAGTCGTAAGTAGTAGCAACACTGGTGGGAGTGTCTCCGGCTTACAGTCAGACTGTGGCAGAGACATCATGGGCTACTGCCCACTTGGCATTAAGCTGTATCCCCAACCCCTCCTTGTTGGCTGTGCCCCAGTAAGTGGAGACATCTAGCTAGTATCACAATGCCACCGGACCTTTTCTTCTGTGCTCAGTAGATTTTGCTTTGTGGTTTTGGCTGGAACTTCAACTACTTGACTGCTCTGGTTCCACATCCTCCCTCCCTACCTCCCCCATCTCTCTCTGTGATGAGTCGATTTCACACTGTTGTATTAGATTTGTTTTCTTACAGAGGGGACAAATGGTCATGTAAAAAATTACACTAAGGCATATATTCTCTAATTAATTATTCCTTACTGTATAGGGTCCACAATGATTGCAGTGTACCGTAATTGCCAAATAATAGTATTATTTAATGTTGATGTAACAGCTAGTTATGGGTCCTGTTTTTCCTGTCTTTGGAATTGTGCAAAATCATATACATATACATGGGTCATGCTGTATTATGTGATTTCCTTGACTTACAAGTGTTTGTACTGTGCTAATAAAGGGACTGATGAAGACTGTTAACTGGTAGTTTACAAATGTTTTTGGTAGAAGAAAATGCTTCAGCATGTTATCTTTTTTTTTTTAAACCTCTTGAATACACACAGTGCATTTGGGCCCAGTGATTTTAAACAGTGAAAACTCCACAGGGTCCTTTTAAAGGTGGCATCTTTGAATGCAGCTGCAGGTAGAAAACATTGCTGTGAACTGCAAAATTTCTTTTTCCTCTGATATACAGCATGAACTACATTTTTTTAATTCACATAATTTCTTTCAGTTGGCAGGGGAAGCCCAAGAACTGTTCTCTGTGCGCCATGGACCTGTGCGAGCTGCTCGCATCCTGCCAGCACCTCATATCAGTGAGTATCTTGTGTGTCTCAATGTGGAATAACCAGCTTTGAAGCACATATTTTCAAACCAGGCTTTGATCAGTATATGTGCCTGTTTATTTTAAAATGGGTAATATTAATGAACTATCACGGTAGACTTTCAGGGTAGGATGATGGTGTAAATCCCACTCCCTCAAGGTTTTTCCAGCTGGGCATTTCCTTTCCTTTGTTGTGGTATTTGTGTTGAAAAACCAGACAAATGAATAATGCTATTTGTGTATATATATAAAATATCTTATAAGAAATATTTAAAAAGCACACTGGTTGGCTTAATTGTAGTGTTCAAGGTCAACAGTTAAGTTAGATGTTGTATGGTACATCCTAATGCAGTTTTGGGTTGTGGACATTTTAAGTGGTGCTATATCATTAAAATTAAAGAGTGCTCCATACTGCCTCATCCTGATGTTGAAGTCAGTCTACGATTAGTGTTGGCAAGCCTCTCAAGTCGTTGCTTTGTTGCTGCCAAAGTTTTTTTGGAAACCTTAATGTGTGCCTCCTGCGCCTTCACTGTTCTGTTTAGCAGACTCTCTGTACCTCCTCTAGACCAAACGGCCTGTTTACACTGCCCCTTTGAGGCCGCTTTACAGTGTAAAATTTTGGCTTCAGCTTTTCGTGACCCACACATTGCTGCAGGAAACTGAATCTGTGACCATAATAGTTTGTGTTGTATGAATGTAGATTAAATATTTGTAATATCTGCACTCTAAACTATATTAGGTACACCTGTAGAATCTAATATAATCCCATACAGCAGCTTTGCCATGAATTCTACTTTTACAGAGATATAATTTCTCAGTATTTGTTCAGACTGTCAGAAAGGTGATAATAAATTCATGGTGGGTGGTGTAATGTAATTGTATGTAACAGAAAGGATTGTGTGAGATTGAATGGAAGTTAAATTAAGTTTTACATATTATACACATACTGGAGAACAGATACAATATAATCTTCTCTCACACATGAAATGAACTTCTCCACACTTTACCTGGGAGAGCTGCATGTAAGAACGCAAATGTCCAAGACAAGTAAAAGTCTGTGTAATGTCTGCGTGAGCAACAGGTATACTCACTGAGGCTTTCAAATAAAAGTAGTCCTGTTATATCTGTTTAGCAAAATGCATTCTCCCACTTCTACGGTTTTACCATTAGTTCCAGTTATTGTTTATAATCTCAACCAGATGTTGCTAACTCCAAAATCCAAAAAAAGATTGCACAATGTGTGAAGTTATACTGTATGGTAGCATGTCTGCTTTCATAACTGCTAATTCCTCTTTTTACATTTTGTCATCATATTATAATTAATATTATGATAAGGAAATGTTTCATTGCTCCACTGTTTTCAAATACTGGAAAGTGCTGTATGTATACCGGTCTTCATATCTCCAACACCATGGTGCAGATGGTTTAGCTGTTGCACTGATTAGATCCTTTACAGACATGAAGTTTACATTTCATCTCTGCAGGTGTCAGTCAGTGCTGTGAAAGCTGCCATATAGCCTCTGGTGCTTTGTGGCATCTTTTCTAGTGAGAAAATTGCCTTTTTGTTCTCTGTCCCATGTTCCGGTCTTTTGGCAGATTTCAGCAACACACAATGGCAGCATTTGAAGAGTGCTGGAAGTGGATGAAAGCAAGCCACAGTAATAAGAAGCAGCAGATAGTCCTGACACATGAGCAGTTCTCTCATCAGAAAATAAATATGAATTGTACTACTGGAGGGAAGGACACTGATTGTAATCAGCTAGGGCGCAAACAGTGTTGCACTGTGGTGAGCCATTAAAAGGCCAGTTGTCTGGGCTTCAAGGCGTGGGTGGGTGAACTTAGAAAGACCCTAAAATAGGTGTCGATTATAATAATGCAAGGTTTCTCTTTCCTGGAATGGAAAAGGAATGGCCTCTTTTCCAAAGGGAGTGAATGTGTTTATCCCCTTCCTCTCTGGAGCTTTTAAACTATGATTTTCTGTTGTCATGGAAAATGAGTCAATACTCTTCCCTTGACTGATAACAAATAAGCATTGAATGAAATGTGAATATTTATAATAATGTGAACTGCTGCTGCTCATTGTGCTCTTTTCACCTGGGGTTTGTACTGTAGATCTTCACAACAGAGCTACACTTGGGATGGTCCAACACTGAAAATACTCCTATAAAGTTTAACAATGAGTGTGTTGTCTGTGATGTTTCAGGGCACGTTTATTTTATCCAAACATGCACCCAACCTCACTGTTGCATTCAAACATGCAAAAGTCCACATGGAAGTTAACAGTATTTGCTTCATTTACTTCAATCAAAGTGTATAGAGTCATTCAACGTTGATTTTATTTTAGTAAATATAGCATTTCATTAAGTCTCCGAGAGTCATATTTGCTGTTTGCTCAGTATCATCAGTGCCAACAATGTCTGACAGGAATATGAAGGAAGAAGGGACCCTGTCAGGAGCATTAAAGGCTGGTAGGAAAGGCACTTCTGCTCTCACGCCATACCACAGGAACTCAGGCTGATTACTGTCAAGCCTCAAATTACAGTCTTCAAACGGTACCATCTTCAGTCTAAGCACCCCATCCCCTCAATACCCTGATCCTTGCCCCTCTGCAAGAATGAGACAATTAGGGAAGATATGGGATCAGTCCACTTAATGCAACATATTTTTTTTTAAGTGCCTGCTGTTTTTTTTTGGTTTTACCATGCCATAATTCCACCTTGAAACCCCAAAACAAATAAGAGAATAGATGGAAAACCATACTCAACAATTGCAACAACACAGAAACAGCAACTTTTACTGTTTTCTTTATTATTTTAAGCTTCCTTTGAAAAAGACGCTTTCGTCCACTCACTTGCAAAATAAGGCTTGATTTGAGAGGGGAAAAAAACCTTCCTTCATCAAAAATGTTTTGTGACCATAATTGAATTACAGGGCAACAGTAGTAATGTAATCAGAACGTTTCCTGTCATGGTAATAGGCTGCCTGTTGAATGAGGGTGGGCAGCACTTGAGGCCTCACATGTTCGTTGAAAGAATGTCTGTCTTTGTTGTGTGCTGATCTTTCTGTTTCTCATCTGCCTCTTTCTCTGACTCCTCTTCCTCCTCAGATCCTCTGAAGACCGACAGTTTTGCTGACAAGAGGCCCCTGCTGGGGGTTTGCAAGAGCACAGGGTCCTCTGGGTGAGTTCACGCATCATAATAAAGCTGACTTCACTTCCTCGTAAAGCTCTGCTATCTTCTTCCATGTGTGACTGTGTTGCATATGTAAGACTCAAACAAAAAACTAGGGCTGTATGGGTTGGTGAAAAAGTCGTATGGCAATTAATCTGGACAATACTGTGATTGCAATATAACAAACTATATAACAGAGTTTATCCAAACATTGGAATTAAGTCACACTACTAAACTACTAAGAATATATATTACTACTTGTGGATGTACTTGTGGAATTGGTTGGAGCCCACTACTGGTAATATTACAGTTAACCAAAATATTAAAACTGTCAACAAAAAAACACACAGTTGAAAAATGGTTGCGCGACAATTTACACAGAAAATGTAGCAATGAAGGCAGCTACATATTGCTTACTTATATGTATAAATTAAAAACAAACTGTGACGGCCACCCCAAACATGTTGAAGACTGAGTTTCCACCACCTACACAAAGTGCTTTTTTTCCTGCATTAAATAAGGACACCTTATGCTATTGGGCCCTTAGAGCTTCAGAAACATGGATGACCTACACTGTGTACTGTACTGTCTAATCAAAACCAAGGGACACTATAAGGGGAGCTCTGACTGACTTAATATTTATTCACAAGACGATAAGTTACAGAAGGAGACAAGGACTTTTACATGCATCTAAGATTGTGTTTAGCTACTTTCATCTTAAAGTACACATACTAGAAGGTGAGAAAGTGAAGCAACCTCTATGTAGCGTTTGAATGACCCATCCTAATGACATTTTGTCTTTCACATGTACAAAAGGCAGTGGAAAGTGTTTGACTCTTTGCAGTGTTATGAAGTACAAATCCTACATCTGAAAGTAATTTTCTCTTAATAATAAGAGGCATCAAAGGACATCCAACTTCTCATTATGAACCCTTCACATGCACCCGACTGGAGCTGAGCCAGTGATGTGGGCTTAGTGACTGTGATTCATGGATTCTTTGTGGCACAATGGGTGGAATCCGAGCAGTACCTGAACACCCAGCAGGCAGACTGAAAGAAGAATGAACGGATGTGTAGATCCTTGGGATTCTCTAAATGGCATCAAGGGATGTCATGTCTTTGTTTAGTGAAAGCAAATTTTAAAAGTGACAGACTCTAAGGCATCCTGCACTGTGCTCCCTCCCCGTAACCCCCGCCCCCATATAGTGCTCTTTCAGGGCAATACAAACTCTAACTCAATATATCCTCCTTGGGAAATGAAATAAGTATGTCTGTCTTCAGCTGGGCCTTGATGGAGCCCACCTTCTTGATGTTTTCCAGGGACTGCCGCCTCTGTCTCTGACGCCGTTACTGTTGCTTCTGCTTTTCCTATGTCCTCACTGACACTGACACAGGCAGCGTTTTGATGGTTTGGCGAATCACCCAGGCGTCGCTTGACACTAATGCTGAAAACATGCACTGTGTTGAAAAGCAGAAACCCTGACCTCTGGCTGAATGGCACAGCCTGGTTCTTCCCCGTACAGAAATGCTTGGTAAATAACACTCTGGTTAAAGACGAGAAGGAAAAAGGCTTCCGGGTGCAGTGCTGTACTTTCCATTGGGCCTGTTCATAAACTTACTAAGGTCCTCACACAATTTTTAGCATATAATCATTTTGAAATAACAGCTTTTGTTAACCACCAAAAAGGATGCCGTCTTGACACTTAAATGGAAAACAGATTGGAGCCTTGGCCGCTACAGCAGTGCTGGTTTAGAAGTTGGTTCAGTCAGCTCTAGGCTTAGATTACAAGATTTGCAAATTAAAGGAAACCCAGAGAAGGGAAAAAGCATGTGTGCTGAAGCCCTGTACTTGTGGATTTCCAGCCAGGCACACTCAACATAATTTTATCAATGGAAAGGATTATGCATTAAGTCCAAACAATGTATAGATCCAGTAATTTTCTTGACAGTATAGCAACATATGCATCCCTTTTACTCTGCGCACCAGTGACATTTGGCTTTGGAAATTAGTAAAGAATGCTGGTGCCATAGCAGAACTTTGTATGTCTGCTCACATTTCTGGAAAGTAGCTGTTTCCGTCCCCTACCTCTTGCTGTCATTATATTCATTCAGTTTAATTACATTTACATCCATAGACATTCAAATTGTGGGGTATTTAAGGCTGCTCTCTCTATGAATTGTAAGACTTCGTCAGAGGCAACTTAACTTCTTGTGGGTGTTCAAGTGCACTCTCTTCTTGGGCAAAAGTTCAGTGATATATAAGTGTGCTTTGTTCTTTGGAGTTTAAGAACTGTCAGCGACATTTCCAATCTCCTACTAGCCCGTCATAACCTCTGATGATGAAAGTAGTAGTAGTGTGCCAGTAGTTAGTGGATATGAAGATACAACTCTGTGCTGCTCTGTTCTGTTTTTCTCTTCAGCTCCTGTAGCTGTTTAATCATTACTGTATGTGATTCATGATTTTTCACTGACTTAAAAAGAGGGATCTTCATTTAAAGAAATCCAGACATGCTGCTGATTATTTGCCGGATACGTACTGAAGTCTGAGAAATAAATCTGTTCCATCTAAATCTGAAATGAATAATTCTCAAACAAGCACAAAAATGTGTCTGAACCTGATTTGATAGTTGAAGCAAAAAAAAAAATAAAATAAAAAAGCAAAACCTTTGTAATCTCAGCTAAATGTAAGACATGGTGGCTTCTACATGTCTTTTGATCATCCATGTTTAAATCTGCTTGAAATCCTGTAGCATGTTATATGTGTTGTTAATTACATGGTTCCAACCAACACATTTCACTTAGCTCACACAAGCACATCCGATGGCACTAAGCATTTGTGTTTCAGTGCAATTCCATGACAGGTTTTTCTCTGTGGATCGGATGTATCTGTCTTCTAAAGTGTATTAAATGAAAATCATTAAGCATTTGTATAAAACAACCCACCAGATTAAGAGGATTTGGAGGAGTGATGCTTTTTATCCACCATGAGGTTATGGTGTTCTTCACTGTCACATTATAACCACCCACAGGCACACACAATCATACTACACAAGCCTATGTACTGTATGTATTTATTAATACTTTTACTATTAACATAGTTTTATTGTGCAGTTGTCAAGATGTTGTCAAATTTCAGAGAGCATCTACAGACAGTAGTAAGCCCATTTTATAGTTTGTCTTCACTGCCATGTCAGAATGATGACATCATACCTGCACTCTTTTGTCATGCTCCTGTGTGGAATTGAGAATGGCTGTAATCTGGTCTTCCACTTCCTCATTTTCATTGCCCCACACACTTGCACACATACAGTACTTGTTCAGTGCATAAGTAGGGCTGCAGGGCTCGGGCTTCATTCTGGAGCGTTTATTTTGACTTGCATGTCTGTTTTATGTCTGTCGAAAATGTGTTCTGCCTCGCCAGTTTTCCCCCTTCAAATAGGAAGTCAGATTAAACTCAGTAGTACTGGAAGTGGTGCATATAAACACACCCGACAGGCTGAATGATTAGTAATGACTTTTTAAACCTTTACCACAACCCCATTCCCTAAACCAAACCTATGTGGTCAAATCAATTAATATTAGATTTTGGTAGAGCTTGGCCTGTTCCTTTCTTATTACATTAAAACATTAAAGTATCCAGCAGTGCTTGTTTATTTTTTCAGATTTTGGATAATGGAGCAATAGCTTGATTAAGAAACATGATTCTGAAGGTCTGTTTATCAAGCAACTGGTAGTAGGTAATCAGTCTTAACTGGCCAAATATCATTGGAGTACTAACCGTTATAACCTGCTGTACAAAATGAACCATCGAGTTTTGCTGCTGCTTTAATTAGCCCTTCCACAGCAGGCTATGGGCCATAAATACATTGTAAAAAAAACAGTAAATAAATAGTTTTTAATCTGCTGTGTCTCAGAATTGAGACCCGTGTAAAAGTACATTTTTCGTTGTTGACAAATTGCACTGATGTCAGAGTTTTAGTGGAGGAGGATGCCAGTAGGTGCATTGGGTTACTGAGTGTCATGAACCTCCTGCAGGCAGAAAGGTTTTTTGTAATTACTGCAAAGTGAGGTTTGAGAGCCAGAGGAAGGTCTTAGCATCTGATGAAATACTCATTAGGTTGTTTGCACTGAACACATAAATTGATGTGTCCTGGCTTGTACCCATATGCACCAGCAGTTAACTTGTTGTGTTTCTAGATACAGCTTTGACTTTTCAGAGCAGGATATGGAACTCCTCCATTACCAGATGTTTCTTGTGTCAAGTGCTTTCACTTAAGTTGGACAGAAAATTGGCACACAAGGCTAAAATGGCTAAAATTGGATCAAATGCGGGCTCTAGTTTGGGTAATGAATATTAATATCCACTTCAGTGCTGTCAAAGGAAGTAGGAAAGAACTGAATTTATGAACTGCATATACATAAATTCCATGTGTTGATATTTTTTTCATTGTGATACACTGTTTATTGTTGGGTATTTTCTTAAGTTACGTAATTTAACTTTAATCGTCTTACCTCTTTGTAGTCAAAACAGTGAGATCTATTGTATCGATATTCTTCACTTTAATGCATAGGAGTCTTTACATGTTCACACACTTGAACACACAGTGTGTTTCCAAAATGCTGGCCATTATGCTCCATGTTTAGTATTAAAAACGGAAGGAAATGTATTTCTAGCAGCTCTGCAAACATGGAGCTGTGGTTGAACTTTTTACCCTAATTACTTTCCTACTAATGCCTGCAGCTTGCCGGAATGACTGTGGCTCTCTGCAGTCCCCCCAGCAGGCTCTGATGTGGCTAGCATTTGTTTTGTGTAGGGGGGGTTTGGTTGTAAGAGAGGATGAGAGGAGTGGGGTTGGAAAACAAAACAAATAAATAGAAAGAATAGGGAAGTACTGTTGCAACATTGTCTTTCTTTTCCAGTTGTCATAGAAATGTAGATAACACAGATAATGTTGTTCATGCACACTTAGAGTGCCAGGAAAACATTATGAACATAAACACAACAGTCTGGGAAAACAGCATCTTCTGATACACTGTATGTGATATGACTGAAAGCTCCTATTCCTGTTTCCAAGGTCAAAAAGCAGCCTTGTATTTGTAAATGTAAGTTACACTGATATGTGTACTATTATGTAGTGTGCTGCAAAAGGCTTCTCTTTCCTGTCAAAATACAATTCCAGGGAGAACTTTGACTGCTTGTTTTTTTGGTTTTTGGGATAAACTACTTGATAATTTTCAGGTTTCAGTATTTAAAGGCCCCTACTGGAAATGCTATCCTTCAGAAGTTCAGCAGTCTCCAGTCAGAGTTCCCTCTTTCAGCAGAGCCAGGCTAGACTTCCCAAACCGTGGTTGTATTTGTTTAGCATTTCCACAGCATGTAATTGTCGTTCATATTTGGGGAGCTTGTAAAACTTTGCACCAGTTGGAAATGTGGTGACATCCCTTCCTTGTAAATGAATTTATTTCCCAGCTTTTTAATTCTCCCTCAGGCTCCCTTCTATACTTTCCACAGCCACATGAAATCGTGTGGTTTTGATCCCCTGGTTTAGTTCACGTTCATAAAAAGATTTTCTCGCCAGAGGGAAAATGCTCATGGAATAAGAACAGCATTGATGTGAAAATTAAAATAACAGATGTCAACATGTTTCATCGAGGAGGAATTGCACAGACTAGACTGATGATAATGTCTCAATAATAGGCCACGTGCCACCTATAATGGTGCTCAATGACCATTATAACCGAACATACGATTATCTAAAAGTTAGACTGACCCTTGACTGTAAAAGTCACTTTAAACTATCAGTTCTTAGGAGGTTTTGCAAATCTTGTCGAGTGTGGAACAGTGGCAGAGAAGTGGTGCAGAAAAATGACCCAAACGGCCTAGGGCCAATCCAAAGACGGATGCATTTAGCAGGTGTGCCCTCTGGTTGCATTAAAGCATAGCAATTTAGGAAAATCCAATTTTGATCTTCTAAGAGCTTGACCCAAACTAAGTCAATTTCACTGCGATCTTTCCTTATCCTAATTGAAAGCTGTGCCTGAGTTTTTGGAGTATTTGACAAAATGATGAAGTTACTGTACTTCAATTCTAAATAGACTCAAATTTATTCACACTATTAACTAGTGTGAATACAAGTAAAACTGTAAAACCAGAGGAGCAAGTGAAACCCTTCTGTTTATTTTAGCAAGAGGATTGGCAGATCCAGAAATGATAAGATAATTAGTGACAGTCATGTTGATAAATTCAAGCCAGTCTGAATTTGACCCTTTCTTTACTGAATTCCAGTTTTGTCCATGTGGTCAGCTGGTCTTCTTGCATTGTCTGGTCTCATTTGGTCACATATAGAGAAACTGGCTAGCATAATGTGCTAAACTCTGGCTCTGTTTATCTTTAGTAAATGTTGTGTATAAAACATTTAGTTGTGAGACATTCTTAACAAAACAAACAAACAAAAATGAATGAGAGTGTATTTCCAAATAATCCAACAAAGTGAGGCCTCTTTGCTCAGTTTCAGAAGTCATGCTATATCATCCATGTCAATTTAACAATTTCATCTTGTAAACATAATATTTTTAGCAAGGTCTCAAAAAATAAGGTGTGTCAGAGTTATTACAGTGTCTCATATATTTTTAGTCTTTTATCTTTGAATTTTAAAGTAGCTAAGTATCAGATCATACACAGTATCAACAGATGCCAAATAGACTGGAACATTCCTAGACAGCATGAAAACTAATTACCTGCACACTCACATTAGTATTTAGTTCAAGGCCTTCCTGTGACCAAATACAGCCTGTTAGTGTGAATCTCACCAGAAATATATTGGCAGCTTGCTAAGGAATTAATTTTTATATTCAAGTCTATAGTATAAAGGTTATGACTTTATGACACTGTATGTAAACCAGTGTTTAACTTTACAGTAATATATGTTTTTGTCTCTGATCATAGGGTATCTTGTATTGTGTTTTTATTATCTTGTATTGTGTGTTCAGCATTAGACCCAGCCTCTCCATTTTCTCCTTAATTTCAGGAGTAGCTTCTTGTCCTATCAGAGGAAGTAAATGAGCCAAGCCTCCTTTCCTCCATCTCCTTCATTTTGTATCCTTTCAGACCCAAGGGCCAGTTTGAGTAATAGTAATTGACACATTGATCTAATAGGGCCATCATAATAGGCCTGTTACTGAGCTGGGGAATGGTGCTCGGCGTCACCTTAACATGTGCAAGGACTGACATCCTGCCATGATCCATAATGATAATTGTGATTTAGCCTTGCTTTCAGCCTATGCCCCAACGTCCCCGGCATCAGGAAATCTTATTATATCTGACCCCGCATTGCCTCCATTAGAACTGGGTCATTTGTTAAAATACTGCAAAAGCAAAACAATTGAACCCTGTGCCATTTTGATTCTATAATAGCAGGTTATCATTGTCCCTTTGAATCAATTCCAGAGGCCCATTTTTCGGGACAGGGCTTAGAATTGGATTGATCAGACTCTGATAATGCTGAAATCGATGATGTAGCAGCCTGAAAGTAAATTATCGTCGGCTGAAATGCTTGTATTAATCTTAATGCCTGTACTCTTGATTGCTAATGGTGGCAGCAGTGCTTGCAGAGAAGCTTTGAAATGTTGACAGAGACGTTAAGCATCAGGATGGAAAAAATGGATGAGGAATTGTTCACAGCATTTTTCTGTGGCACTTCTTTTATCTTCCTCAGAAAACAACATACCTAACATCCTAGCAGTGTCTCACACACAGACATACACAGAGCACTGGGCCATTGTTTTAGTCCAGGGTCTAAGCCAAGAGATCTGATGCCATTGTTGTTCAGACTTTGGATTGAGAAATGTGGAATAGTACAACATTAGTCTGTACTACACATGTGACATACACACTGCCAGCAGGTTTAGGTCACGTATCAGTTATCTGGGAGGTTGTTGGATATTGTTAGAGTAGTAATTTCATCTTGCATATTTGGGTGTGTGTTCCTGCCTTTGTGTTAAAAACGATTGTGTGTTAAAGTAATGATACTTTTGTTTACTATTTTGTGTGTGTGTGTGTGTGTGTGTGTGTGT
>OMLM01012533.1:26640-42200 GCA_900302695.1 Helostoma temminkii
TGTGTGTGAGGGAGGTAGCAGCAGTAGTAGTGATGGCTTTATCACTGTCTGAATCTTGTTTGTACCTGTGGTGTCAGCTGCAGCTTGGAATTGTGCCTTAGTGTGAGCTCAGAGTAACATATGAAGCATAGATGCTGGTTATGCATATTGACAAAAGCTAAGGTATAAAACCAATCAGACACAACCTTAAATCTACCTGTTGGTTTTAATGTTGTAGTGGACAGGGGTTAGCATGGAAAACTTGATGTGTACGAGTCTAAATAGTTGCAGACCAGTTGGTGCCCACACTGACCCCTGTACACCATAAAATGTAACCATACTAAGTGTTGTGGCTGATTGGTGTATAGAGCCTTGGAGCCTTCTCTTTGCTTTTGAAAGTGTTGTATAGTGTTGTAGTTATTTTTGTTGGGACTCAGCAAACAGACTTAGCGCCAGAGAACAGTCTGAACTTCTGATCTCACTATTCAACCAGTTTCTCCTCAAGGACTAAGAAGCATTCTATCTTGCAGTACTCAGTCAATCAGTCTTCCAACTCATAATTAGTCATTACATACAGCATAGCAGTGTGCAGACGCTAACACTGGGTGCCATTTATTGCTATAATGAAACTAAAGTTTAATGCTTGTAAGTCATGGCTCCAAAATAAATGTAATAATATCATATAATCAATATTAAAAGAAGTGAGGAGTAAATAGAAAGGGAAGAAAAAGTTGGAAGGAAAAGCTGCGTATTCTGTCACCAGCTCCATTAAGAGCTTCCCCCCACTGGAACACTTAAGCTTCATCCACAATGACAAGAGATTGTGTGGACCCTTGTTAATTTCAGTCACACTAGGACTTTGGACTGCAGAGGGATCTGACAAAATGTAGGGATGCAATACCTTCCAGGTAAAATACCTTGTTGCTTGTAATCTTCAAATAAACACAATGCAAAACATGATAAATTGTACAAATTTAGTGATGTGCACAACAAAGTGTTTGAGAGAGAAGTTCTATCCTACATGTTCTCATGTGTGCACATATAACCAAACATGCTGCTCTGCTAATTTTGACATACATTGGAAAGGTTTGGGTTGAGGGGTGTTCATATGATGTGCAACATTAAAACAAACAAGCACTTCAATATAAACATAGTGACACCTTTTTCCATGCCAGAGCACACAATTAAGTCCTACAAGACCTACACCCTCTAACCCTCAGTCTCAAATTAGTGTGATCTCTGTCCAAAGTGTTGTCTGCTATTACATCATTTCTTTCCTTCGTGATTTTAGCTTTACTAGCAACATGACTCTTACAATGGCTATAATGCTAGCAACATGACTCTTACACTGATGGTGTCATTCAGTCCCTCAATTTGGTTTAGAATGAAATATCTATACAACTAGGATGGATATCCATGAAATTTAGTTTCAAGAACTGTTTTAAGCTGAGGCATCAGAATGATATGATATACCCTGACTCCTCATCTAGCAAAACTCCTGACATTTGTAGCCTTAAAACTTTCTTGTATTTGGTGCTAATTAACAAATGATAGCATGTTAACACACTAAACTAGGATGGGGAATGTGGAGAACATTGTACCTGTTGAACATCTGTATGGAAGTATTGTCACTTTTTGTGAACATTTTACCATGCTCATTCTAGCAGTTAGCTTAAAACACTGCTGTGTCTGTATACAGCCTCACAGAGCTGTTAACATGGCTGCAGACTAGGCCTTAGACCAAATTAAAACCCCTAACTAACTGTGACTCACTCAGGGTGGTAAAAACCCCTCACAGAGGTGTCACATTTTTCCTCTTCCTTATTTCTAAGTGCTTCCAGGATGTTTGCCGTTTTACAGACAGTCTAAGATATCTTCTTTAAACAATTTCCCTCTGGTATTAATAAAGTGGTTCTACTACTCAGTTATACTTGGGTATACATGTTCCCTTTTCAATTAAGACCTCTATCTATAGTAAGTTTTGAGCCATTCTCGCCTGATTAAAATGTTTGTTTTGCCATCAGCTGCTGCCTGCTGTTGGATAAGCTCCCTCATGTGTCCTTCTTTTTTGCTATGTTGATAGAAAGACCTATGGTAAATGTGTTGCGGGACAAAGCATTTCCCCTTATGCCTTTCATTTTCCTCCCTTTCATTACGTGGACCCTCAGAAGGGGTAGGCCAGTGAGATGGAGTGGAAACAAATACCATATGAATTCTTCACTGAGCTGATGAGAGCAATGGTGTAGGTAGTGTATGGTTGAAGCAAAAGTAGCTTTGTGCAGTTTATTGAAAATAGGTTTGATGTTCTCTTATTACATATATACGTAAATGACACTGATTGTTTGGGAAGTTGGTCTAAGTTGTTTTTGTGAGAATCAAGTGCTTACTGTACAGTAACACTGTAGTGACCATCTAGTTGCCCAACTAACAGTAAGAAACAATCTCAAGTTATGCTGCAAAGAGCCTAAAAAAATGGTACACTGGCAAGTTCCTAGACGCAGATGTACAGTACTAACCATAGTATTAGCTTTTTGGAGTTTTTACACACTTCCCTAAACACAAAACATGCTTATCTGGACAGTGACTGTTTCTGAAAACATATCAACAATGTGGTGATGGAACTGTATTTTAATATATCCTGACTGGCAAAAATAACAAAAATAAATGATTTACATTACATTACAATACATTACATTATTATTTATAACAGTAAACATATACAAAGCTTGTGTTGTGTATTGAGGAAAATCAACAAACAAGAAAAATAATTGTGGATGTTAGAGAAACTTGACCTATCCCACTGATCTGCTGTATTGGGGCTCGATGCATGTGAAACGATTCTAGTTTAAAACTGAGTTGATGTCTGTAAATTAAAAAAAAATCTACTCTACTCTAACTGGAGTTAAACTAATACTGACAAAAAGCAACATTTTTAGATGACACCAGATGTTTTTTTAATACGCTGAATCCTGAGGACTTGAGGACTGCGAGTATTCAAAGACTGACTGTATGCTGGTGTCTTTTTGTTTTCAGGACAAGCCCTCCATACTGCTGTGCTGATCTGTACTCTCTGCGAACGGGGGAAATGGTCAAGTCAATTCAGTTCAAGACGCCAATCTATGATCTTCACTGCAACAAACAGTATGTTGTAGTCACATTTTATGATACATTACATGTTTATTTTCATTGTGATAATAAATTATTTTCTTTTCCTCTAGTGTCCTTGTTGTGAGTCTACAAGAGAAGATTGCAGCATTTGACAGCTGCACCTTCACCAAGAAGTTCTTTGTTACAAGTAAGGTTTTGAGGAGCATTGGACAGATATTACCCTGATTTCTAACCTGCTACATAGTCCCTAGAAAAGGAGGAAAGGTTTAAGTAGCAGTAGGCATCACACAAGCCAAACATGCACATCTGATTATAATACCGCCAGCCACCAAGGCCTGCTGTGGTGCTTTATGACTAAACTGCTTTTATCAAAAAATGACATGAAGCTCTCCATGTTAAGATCAACACAGGAAGAACTGTTTACAGCGAAGCACTTGCATCCTCCTGGCTCTACCTGCCATGTATGCTCAAGGAGGCTGTGAAAGAAAGGCCAAACTGTATTACAAGGCCATTGCTGTCCACTTAAGTCATTGACTGGAGTAAACTGACCTTACTGGCTGGCTTTAATGTGTCTCCTCTTTGTCTGCCTGCCTTCCCTATCAGTGTCTGGGCTACAGGAAACCAAACATGCTCAATAGTTATTAATCGTCTCTGAATGCAGGGGCCTCCTCTTCATAATGTTGTTTGGTCTGTTTGGGCTGTAAGAGCAGTAAACAAAGAGTCCTATGATGTGTGCAGCTCTGCTTTGGATGAGCCCTCCTACAGTTGTACATCCTCTTCTTCTGCAGGAATGTGATGCTGGAGATGTCATGTTTTTATGAGCCCTGAGAAATTATCTCCCAATTTAATATTTTTACCTTATCAGAATCACAATCAGAATCTGTTAGTCAGGTGTGTAAGCATGGTGTGACAAGAATAGAATAAAGAATAAAACAGAGCAAATAGTACATAATTCAGGTTTTTGTACTAAGAGCTAAGACTTGTTCATCATCAGCAGCAGGCAATCAGTGTTATTACAGTCGCCTTTCTTGAGTAAGATGATTTCTTAACTGTCCTGTAAACGGAAAACCTGCTTAGCTGAGAGGAGCGAAGATGAAAGAGGGAAACATCACATGTGCAATGGTTTCTCGTTATTAAATCAAGTCCCTAAAGAAACTGAAACTATCACAAAATTTCCTCTACACATCTAAATAAGTCACCTTTCACTGTTCATTTTTCTAATTCAGTCAGTTTGTGCATTGAAATGCAGTGCTGGTCTGTCTGCATGTCTGTCTCTCAGCACGGTCAACTCTGACACACACACACAGACACACGTACACACACAGACACACACACACTTTCAGTTCCCCAACACTGGCATATAGGAAAAGAAGAGCGAGAGAAATAACACGTCTAGAAACAATCTGTTCCGTCTCTGTACAAAATCTGTGAACCACGCTTCCGAAATTGTCCAGAGTTAGGGGAGTAATCAGATTACTCTTCTGCTGCATGTATACGCAGAGTAATTGTTTCTGTTTACCCCAGAAACAGTAGCAGTGTTAAATGGTACTGCATAGAGCACTTTGCTCACAGTTGTGGTTTTTGATCAATGTCCAACAGTTTGCACCTAAAGTATACTGGCCCTGTCCAGACAAATCACTCCTTCCTGTGACCTTATTGTTTTATCTGGTTTATATGCAGTGAAAGATGGTTGTTTTTCATGTTTTTGGATGAACATAAGGATTTTGTTGCTGGCATACCTGCATAGTCTAGTGTTAAGACAACTACAGTTTCTTCTGAAAGGATTAGAACAGCAAGGCTAATGAATTAGTTTCTGCTGTACTATATAGATATTTGGATTTAAGAACAAAAGCTGTAAACTAGAAGTTCAGTTCAGTATGTCAGCTTTTATTTGATGTGCTGGTATATTAAACAACAGAGATAATAGTACAATTTTCTCAAGGCTGCCCTGTGACATTGGTTTAAAAAAACAACAAGCTGTAAATGACTGCTCTTGGTTTTAGCCTTGTCTTTTATCTGTGAAGACTGCATTTGTTGAGAAAACATGGAAAAACTATCATAAGCACTGGAAACATTGGATATAGCCAATATAACAACTTAGAATATTTTGGAAAAGAAATAATCTACTTGTTTTCTGAGCAACATACACAGGATGAGTGAACCAAGGAAACAGCTGATGATGAAGTTTTGTAAGAGCTGTGAAGAAAACCTCCAAAACAAGAGCCACAAAAAACAACAAAAAAAACCACAGAGCAGGAGTGATGGTATCACAGACTGTGATTCACAATTCACCATTTAAAGACTCAGTGCTTCTGAGCTGATGAGACCAAGATTAACCTCTACCAAAGTGATGGAAGGACCAAAGTGCTCATTATCCACACTAAACAAGCTCATCTGTGAAGCCTGGCAAAGGCCAATGGGCTGCATAGCTCCTTCTGGAACAGGCTCCATTATTATATTTAACTGTGATATAAATCATGATGGTAACAACAGGATGAATTCACAGGTGTATAGACACATAATATCTGCTAATTTACAGAGAAATGCATTAAAACTAACTTTGAGAACCTTCATAATGCACCAAGACCAAAACACACAACATGCATATGGGGGACCGTAGCTCAGTTGATAGGGCAGTAAACCTCAGGGTTGGTGGTTTGACTCCTGGTTTACCTGATTCCTGGTTACAGGTCAAAGTGTCCATAGACAAGAATTTCCCCAAGGGCGTTAATAAAGTATCAATTGCTATCATTATTATTATTATACAACTTAATAAGACAAAAAGTGGACGTTTTTAGACTGGCCCAGTCAATCAGCAGAATTTACTCAACTGAGTATGCAGTTTACTGGCTGTAGAAGATATTGAACAGCAACTGAAGGAGGCAGCAGTAAAAGCCTCAAAAACATATCAAAAGAATGAGCCAACAGTTTAGTGATATTAGTGAGTCACAAGCTTGATGCACTTATTGCAAACAGGGATCTGAAACTGAATATTTTTAGTTAGTAGTTGTATTTAATTTACTGTAAAACTATCTGTTCCACCATGTCTGTTTCCTCCCCCACATGTTTGCTCCCTGCTCTCCACCCAGGATGTCAAACACATGCTATCTCACCGCCTGGGCGCCCCCAAGCCTTCGAGAGGCACAAAAGGCTTCTCTGGCATTACCAACAGCCCTTGTGGCTTACCTCAAGCCCCCAACACAGAACACTACATTACCGTCTGCCTCCTCCTCATCTGCTCCCAAAGCACTAAATTATTGTCAATGAGCCTTTTCTCCTACACCTCATGCACTTACATTAGCTCAGCATGTGCGTGCGCGTGTGAGATGAGGTCCCATATTCTCCATCATAGTGTGTGTAATCAGTATTTTATTAGGCTGACTGTCACTGTGTGAATGTTCTTGCATTTAAAGATATTTCTCTGGTCAGTTTACATATGCATGTTTGTCTATTTTTGCAGCAGAAGTAAAAGATTCCCCTCTAGTTGAAATTACGTTTTGTCATTTTATCATTTGCTCTTATGTGAATGCAGGGTTTTGTTTGTCGCTTATGATTATTGTTTGCTATTTTTATATCTGCTGACAGCATGCTGGTTGTGTTCGCAAGTCAATGTGCGCCTTTGTGTTTTGTGTGCCCCCCCACAAGGATTTTAGTGCTGGTCAATCAGCAGAGGAGCCATCCTCAATTTATTGGGTACCACAGTCTCCATTAGGTCATACTGTGCACACACGCTCTGACACGCCACCATCATTAGATTCCCATTTATCTTCCCAAACAAGAGACTTTCCACAAACACATTAATGGTTTAAGATAGTTACAGACACTCTCCAGGGAGGAGGCCAATGAAAATCCCTGCATATTTTTTTTTGTACTGGAGACCAGAAACAAACTTTTGGTCATTAGGTTATTTACCCAAATGAGTATTTCTATTTAAAATGATCATTGGTGCCCTAGTTAGTGTGACTGTCTTTTTGTCTTTTCAGGCTGCTATCCCTGCACCGGCCCAAGCCTCAATCCAATAGCTCTGGGAAGCCGCTGGCTAGCCTATGCTGAGAACAAGGTAGTCTGCACACACACATGCACACACACTCATGTTGTAGAAGTGCCTTATCAGAGAAGCGACATATTTACAATACAAAAATGCATTTTTATCTATTTTCTGCCTCTTTAATCTGTCTGGATAAACAACTCATTCCAAGAAGAGCCCACTAGAGATGATAACATTTTGAAAATGAACAGATGCACAGGAGTATTCTGTTCTCTTCTGTTTAATGGGATTGTTAAGTATTTACAAAAAGCAGAATGTCCTGTTGCACACACTGCAATACATTTAAAGCGTAATAGTGTTTTGGTGCTGGTGCACTCAAGTAATTGACAGATGGGGCCACTGTTTGTGTGACCTCCTAAGGATTTCCAGAAATGACAAAATCTAGTTTTGTGAACACTAAGAGTAATACTGGTACAAAACCATTCAAGTAATATTGTATTTGAAATTAAATCAGTACAGATTGGCTGTTGGTTTGTGTGTTTTTGAAAGCAAAACCAATTTCCTTCAGAGAATGAAGAGAGGAACCTTTTGGATGTCTGAAATCTGAGTTAATTCCCCTAATTTTTTCTCTCTTCATACATCTTCTGTAGGCCTACAGTTCATGTCTTGTATTTATCAGTAAAATATTTGTGTTGTTGCAGTTAATAAGATGTCACCAGTCTCGCGGAGGAGCTTGTGGTGACAATGCACAGTCCTACACAGCTACAGTGATCAGTGCTGCTAAAGTAAGTGACAATACATAGATATTTTCTTAAATATTGGAGTGTATATTGTATACACTGATCAGGCATGAAATTATGACCACCTTTACAATAATATGCAATCCAATACATCCTTTCCATAAATTCTACATTTGCAAACTTAACATTTTTCAGTTTTTATGTTTTAAATTCTACTACATGTTCATTATTAAGGTTAATGTGGGCAGTCGTACTGGAGTATGCTATGATAAGATGTGTCTCTAATGTTTTGGACCCCTCATTAATATAAAATTGTATTCATTATTATATAGTGAAATATATTGCAAAATTACCATTTGATTCAAGTGTGCAGCTATAGGTTTTTACATTTATTACCCTGTATTTATTCTCAGTCAAGACCCACTATATTTTCAGATTTTACAGTTACATTAAGTAGTTCTCGATATCCCTGGAGGTTCATTCACTGTTGGTAAGAGCAACTGAGGGTCCTGGTGTACTAGTTAACTCCAGCATAACTGCAGCTTGTCTTATTTTATTGGGTAGGCACAAAAACCGACTGACATACTTATGTGAAGTGATATTGCAGCAGTGTAATAGATACAGACTTTGTGTTCAGTATTGCTGTAACTTACTCCCACCTCTGGTTTTCAGTTTTGTTCACTATACTCAATTATAGTTAACCTCTCGACTAGACCAGGTTTAGCTAACAACAAGACAGCATCCCATCCACTGCTAAAGCTTTCTGGGTTGAGTTCTCCTACCTTAGAATTTATGTTATACACATGGAAAGCCTTAGTATATTTGGCTAATTTAGCTGTAGTGATTTGTTTCACAGGGTGTAGGCCTACTCAACAGGGGAAAGCCAGATACACACTGGCCTGTACAGAACAGTTTTTGGAAAAAAAAAATCCTTTTACCTTCTAACATAAACTTTTTTATTGGATATCAATTCAACTAGAAATTTTGGGAAAATAAAGTATATTGAATTTAATCTAGCACTGCGTTTAATTAGATGAACACTGACTTTGATGCAGTGTACAGTTTATCTACAGTAAAAGATTGCTTTTCTGTGTACACTGGAATGCATCCTGACTCAAGCTAGTTTACTGTTGTCTTAAAAGTTGAAAAAGTGGTTGTCATGTTCAGTGTAAATGTCCTCTGACCTCTCTTGCTATGTTACTGTATTTTGGCTTCGGCTGTACAACTGTACCGACACTGGATCCACCTAGCCTACCTGGCAGACTTGGGCTGAACTTATGAGACACTTCATCAACCTGCCTTTCTGTTTTTTCTGACACTGCAATCTGTTTCTCTCCAGTAGTCTTGTTTCTCTCATCTCAACAGGGGTGTGACTCTGAGATGGCTCACTCACAGCCAGCATTATCCTTTGTTACCAGGTGAAATGAATTCCTAGTGTGATTTAGCCTCGTTCTACTCTGTTTCTCCATTGAGTCTCAGAGGGAAGGGCTAATTGATTTACAAAGAGCAAGTGTATCCCTTTCCCTATGCTTAATGAGTGCTAACAGCTAGTGTGAGTGAAGTCTCATTAGCAGACTAATGATGGTATACATCAAAAAGGCCACTGTCACTAACATGTTAGCAGTATGGTATGGGGTAGGCAATGTTGGGGGTATTGATATGCAGACAGTCAGTCTGCTTGCCTGCCCTGTCCTCATTTAGGTCCATATATCTCAATATGGATGACAAGGTATCTCCTTCTGGCTTGTGGCGCGACACGCTGGCTTTTAGTGCTGACGTTCAGAGACATGGAAACAAAAAGAGGGAGGGGGCGGTGGGGGTAGCATTAAAACATAATGGCTTTTGTTTATAAGAAAGATAGAGGAGAGTGCAACAGCTCTAACCAACTGGGCAGCTTGTTCCAAGTCTGCTCATGTTAAATCTGTTGCCTGTCACTCCTTTGGTGCATGACTGAGAAAGACCTTTCACATAAATTAGGTTGTAATTTGTTCAGATGGTGACATCAGGCCATAGCTCTGTGTCTGTTTGAATGTCCATGTGCTTTTCAGACATGATCTGCCTCCACCCCCCTCTTTACTGGCAAATCAATAGCCCCTGTTTGGACTACCACTAAGAACTCCACAACTGCAGTGATTAGAAAACACATTAGTGTTGATCAATTAGGAGCCAAACGCCTCACTTAATAATTGATGGCTCTTCTGGCATTTTACACACACACACACACACACACACAAATGCAAGCATAAAGACGCACACACAGGCAGCAGACACTGTTAGTGTGCCTGGCCAAGTGGCAAAGAGAGACAACGGGCGATCCTCAGACCCAACAAACGCAAGGCGCCATGCTGTATTGACAGGGCCGCCTAGTCTGAATGCCTGATTAGGCTCTCTGGGGCCCCTTTGGCGCTCACACACACACAGGCACACAGTCACACGCATTGGACTCCATTAGGCAAAGACAGTGTAGTAGGTGAGATAGACTCCACTTAAGCAGCACTATCCATTTCCCTCAATCGAGCCACAGAGGTGTGTTTGAGCCAGACACCCTGGCTGGGCCTTAAGCGGACACAGAGGAGCCTCACACACACACACGGTGTCTCCTGTGACTATAGTGCTACAAGTCATCAGCACTACACGTTATCAGTAGGCATCAAGTGAACATGGTGCATACAGCTACTTCAGATCTTCTACACTGTCAGCAAAGGTTTTAAACTATGTTAACTACAAACTATAGCCAATCATATATCACATCATGTTACATATGGTGCAAATATATCATTTTATCTTGTATAATTTTTCTCTGATCTTTCAGACTTTAAAGACAGGCCTGACAATGGTGGGTAAAGTTGTCACCCAGCTGGCGGGCACCCTGCCAGCAGGCACTCCAGACGAAGAGGGCTCGCCTCACAGCACGAGCCGCCGAACACCCCATGACCCTGGTGTGGTCACCATTATTGACATACATGGTGTTGGTGAAGGACAGGTCAGTCAAGTGCTTATTTTTTTGTTATTGTTAGTGATTTTTATTAACACTGGCTTATATTTTTTTTTAATTGTCACTGAAACACAAGACAACACTTTTAGGACATTTGGACATTAGAAATTCATGCAGATACTGTTTCACAGTATGTGGAGTCATTTTGTGAGAAATGTTTTTAAACATAATCCTCCATTTACTGGAAATCGAAGCCATTTACATTTACTGCAAATATTACCTTTCGTTGGCTAAAAGAGCATGGCTTAATCTGAAAATTCACGTTTATCCTTTCTGACTTCTGCTAAGCTTTACATGCTACTGTTTATAGACCAGGATTGGAATAGAACACAATTAGAATGCGAAAGCAAAATTAGTGAAAACAACAACATGAAGGCCAAATTTGACTTGTACTGAGAAGAAAAATACAATAGCATATGAGAGTAGGACAAAAGTAAATGTAGAGAGTTGGTTTCAAATTAGAAGCAAATTCAAAATGGAAGGTACCATAGCAAAAGCTAAATTTGCAAAATGCAGAACCAATACCGCTCATGTCATTTGTTTAGATATGAGTTAGTGAGCATGACTAAAGATACAAGCTACAAGATGGAGCGCAGTATATGGTCACAAATTTGGGATCACTCAAAAAAAAATACGACAGGTTAATTAGCTGCAATTGTAGGTTTATATAAAATCTGACCAAACATCTAAGGCAACACAAAATCTGCATTAGGACTTTAGAATGTTTGATGTATTATGGTTTCCGAGCCAGAGTGTGTCATCAGTCAGCGCTAGTAGCAACTCACATGCACCTCCAGTAGAGCCACAGCCAATTATCCATGATACTCTGTACCCCCTGTCAAAAAAGGGTTAGCTGACCAAATAGTGGTGAGGGCATTTGCAGTGAAAAGGGTACATCCGGTAACATTGGGGAAAAAAAAACATGCTGATATTTTTGTAATGTCTGTCTGCTGCTAGTGCTGCTTTAGTAGCCGCTCTGTTGTACTGCATTTAACAGTGCAACAGAGCGTAACAATGTAACAGAATATACAGTTTACTTAATTACACCCAGTGTTCCCTTCTTGGATCTTGTGTGGGGGCTAACTGGTAGATTTGTAATGAATTTCCAAACCCATGATGGTTAATGAGCTAGCCCTCTTAAAAAAAAGCATACAATATATCATACATAGACACACACATACACAATATGACACCAATTTGGGCATTTTCATGTGTTATGCTGATAAATGTGGCTTTTCTGTGGCTTAGAAAAGTCTGGTTTCAGTTGCATCTCCCTGCACAACTTGCTGAAAGGTGTAAGGTGCTGCTTATAACAGCAAAGCTATCAAGGATAGTCTTGGATTTGGAAGCGGAGTAAGAATTATGTTTCTAGACATACAGTACTGAAGTGTACCTCATGGGGAAGAGGCAGTGGCTGAGTAAAGGTTGAGAAGCAAGTTTGTAACCAGAAGGTTATTCTGGTCAAGTGAAAAACCAGGACTTGTCACTCTGTCACAACACCACTGTTGTACCCTTCAGCAAAGCCCTTAACATCTGCTTCGACTGCTCCAGTCGAGCTGGCCAGTGGCCACAGGTCAAAGGTGGCTGTACTGAGCGTCCTTCAGGTGTGAAAGTGACTAAGGCATTTTCTAAAGATCTTTTTACACAGAGGCCAGCTGTTCAAGATGCCTTTGACGCTTTACAGTGCACTGTAAAACGCTTCAGTGTTTGTTTCACACAGGTAGTGTCACTATTAGTGGCATGATGTGTAATGTGATGCATGACATGCATGGTGGATAAACTGTGATGTGATTTTTTAGTTTTGCACATTTAGGTATGATTTTGAGTCAAATACGGTTGCATCAAGTCCAACCACTTGCACATCATAGCAGTCCTTTGTGAGTCTCTCCAATTCTTCAGCCTAACGTTATGCCTGATCACACAACAAAACAAAGCCAAATGTAAACGTAATCATTAACATACTGAACACAAGGTTGGAGAATAGCACTTGTACTTTTACATGTGCTGTTTCTCCCCCAGCGTACGTAAGAGAGTCTCCCAGGAGAAACCACACCAGCACTGTAGCTGGTTTCACAATAAACAATCTTTCCCCTCGCCTCGCCTCTGACACTACCTCTCGAGGCTGGTTAAAGCAGGGTCCACACGGACCCCCCATGCTGGCTTGGTATGTTGCTTTGAAGGGGCAGTGGAAAACGAGCTGTGTTGTGGGCTGTTGTTACTGTTTCTGTGACATAGCAGAAACTATTTGATGATGTAGGTTAACCTGCATGTGTTGATCATGCTCCTGGTGATTGTTTTTCAAATAACTTGGTGGTTTTCTTCCCGAGATAATGCATCCACAATGTTTTAACTGTAATTTTTTTGTTGTCTCTGAGGAATTAGGTTTTAGGGTGTTCCATGTCTAGGATTTAGCTTTTTAATGAGCTGAATTTACACAAAATATGACCGCTTAACTAATATTTTTCAAACACCCATTTGTGCCATACCATGGATTTGAAATAAGCTGTGGTGCTTGTGTGGAATTCTAATTTACCCTTCTCCCATTTGAGCTGGGTGTATGTGAATGTGCTAACATTTTTTTGTTGCCCTCTTTTCCTGTACCTCCCCTCTCGCACTGCATATATATTATTATGGTTAGCTTAAATCTTTCTAACCAAGCTGCTTCCTCACTACCAAAATCCTTCCCTTTCCCCTCTGCAGCTGTATGTTATGTGTCTAGTCTACAAGACAAATGTGGGTAATTTGGGTGTCTCTTCCCAAACCACAATATTCTACACATATTGACGGTTAGACCCATTTGAACCATGCCAGTTGCCGTCCACACAGTCTCTCTTAATGTCTAAAGCAATGTTAAAAGCTTTTATCCCTTAATTCTCCTCACCCACTATAAACCATGATTAATCACACTGCAGTAGCTGTCACATTTTTAATGAGGCGGGTTAGCATACATAGTACAGTTCTTCAGTGATGTAGTCACCACACACACTCTCTCACACAGTGACTGACTGTAGCTGCCCTGTAGCCAGTAGGTTGTCTTATAAGCTGGACCTAAGCCTTCAGAAGCAGGCCTGCACTCTGTCACTGGTTGACACTATGTAACCGTACACTAGCCATAAACACTGACTAGGGCAGGCAGGCAGAGACGGGAAAGCTGTGAGTGAAGGAGAAATGTACAGTGAAGTAGTGGGCAGAGGGGGAAGCAGTAGAGAAGGAATTAGGATGGGGGTTGGCTAGTGGTTGTGTGAATATTTTTATTTATTTATTTATTTGCGTGATTTTTTAAGAACTGGGAAAAAGCAGGAATATAATAGAGGTTAGTTCCTGTGTCTGTGTGGCAGTTCAGGTATTTTCTCATCTCTTTCAGGCTTTGAAACTCCTTATTTGGAGCAACAGTTTCATAACACACAGTCACACACTCTCTCCCCTGTGTAGTGGGCTTGGTACTCTGGAGGACACTCTTGTTTCAAAGGGCTCCAGCAGGATTCCCTCACAGAACAACATTGTCTGCCTACACTATAATAAAAGTGATCTGCTTCATGTCACTAGCCTCTTTCTTTTTTCTGTTCTCCACGTTTTTTTTTTCCTGCTTATTTTTTTGCTTGTAGTCTGAGTCAAAGCCTTTTAGTTTTTAGAGGCTGTTTCTTGTTTGGGCTAGTTCCTACTTAAAATGCTCAGCCAGCCTTCTTGACATCGTTAATGCAACATGGGGGCCAAATGTAACCCTATGTATACAGTATACTCTGTCTTTCTCTCTGTCTCCAACACACACACACACACAGTCATGCACAAAGTGGTCTCACATCCAGCCTTATTTCTAATCACTCTTCGTGACTGAAGGGGTTTTCTGCCAGCTTCGGTCTTGGCTTAGCCATTGTTAGTTGTAGTTCCAGTCTTGACAACAGACTTCATATAGAGATTTAGGAGCAGCCTGTAGTTGCGTTAAATCCAGTGTCATTTGTTAGACAAGTTTCAGAAGTACTAAGCCAGTGCTAACTTTGACTCTAGTTTCTACTTTATGGGAAAACACACAATCATGGAGTATTGTCAAAGCCACATGTGAAAAGTCACATTATTGCCAAAGTAAATTTGTTCTCCTATCTGTTGCTGGACCACATGCTCTCCACACTGGTCTCACTACAGCTTCTTACACAAGCACAAACACTAATAAGTCAGAGCTCATATAGATGATTTATACTTTCTTTGATGCAGCACAAAAGCGATGTTAAAAAGAAGTGCATGTTTGTCTTCCTTCCCTGCCTAACAGGGAACAGTGCGATCAGGTAGTATGCCAATTATTTTCTATCCACAAGAGGGCAATGGCACATTCAGAAGAAGAAGGAGTTTAACCTTCAGCTATTTCCCTGTGGGGTGGGTGATGTCAAAGAACACTGCTGAGTGTGGTGATGATTTGAAACCAAACCAGAATGTGAAGAGAAATCCTTGAACAGGGGAAAGTCCCATTTTGGGTTTAATGTTCTCATTGTTAGAAAATGATTTGGACTTTCTTTGTGTGTGTGTGTGTGCGTGTGTGTGTGTGTGTGTGTGTGTGTGTGTGTGTGTGTGTGTGTGTGTGTATGTGTGTGTGCGTGTGTGTGTGTGTGTGTGTGCGCATGTGTGTGTGAATATGTGTATATATACAACAGGTCTTGGTGAGTGAGGACTCGGATGGAGAGGGAGTGGTGGCTCACTTCCCAGCTCATGACAAACCCATATCCTGCATGCAATTCAACCCCAGTGGTAAGACACACAC
>OMLM01012539.1:0-25811 GCA_900302695.1 Helostoma temminkii
GAGGCAAAGGATAACACCGGGTTGCTGAGTGGCAATTCATCAAAAATAGTTTATCTACTGTACACACCCTTTGTCTTTAATCTGGGACAATATGATGTTTCGCTCTCTTTCACACACACAGACACACACACACACACACACACACAGCCATAGTGATACACTTTTCCATGTCCATGTACCTGTCTTTTAGAGTTTTGAGAGCAGAGCTGCCCACCTCCCCCTCCTATATACCTCCTCATCATTCGAGAGGCAGAGCCTAAACAAAGAAAACACAGAGGCCATGGTCAAACACGCACGCACGCACGCACGCACGCACGCACACACACACCACATCATTTATGCAAACACACCAAGCTGCATGTTAGTCTTCCTGGAGTGTCACAAATCTGCATTTATCAAATATTAACAAGCAGTCAAGCTGTGTGGTAAAAAGGGCCATTACTAAGTGTCTCTACCACCCTTTGACAAACACAACCCTGCTGGCACGGTTGGTTCAGCTAAAGTATCAGTCTGGTTGCAGATGTTGAGGGAACCCGTCTGGCTCTTTCAACACAACAACAAAAGCTCAACACATCAGCAACGGTTCATTCTCCATAAAGGTCAGCATCTAGAAGCAGTCAGTGTGTGTTTGTGTATGTGTGGACAAAAGCCTAACAGCTGAATTGAGTGGATGGATAAGATCTGAACTTCAGGTCATCATAGTTTTAAATGTCACCATATCGAAATAGTTTTTCATTGTGCCAGATCATCTTCAGGTCAGGAAGAGTCCAATAACATACTCGTGCACTCTTACACATTTTGAAAGAACTGTGTGTTGCTAATGCAAGTGTACCACAAACAGAAATCAAAAGGTCACAAATCATTAGTCAGTACATCTAGAAAAATGGAGTACAACACAGAAAGGCAGCAAAAATCAATTCTGCTTTTGATCATGCATGTAATCCCACAGGGAGCAAATACCACTGGAAAAATGGATCACTGATAATGCTTAAAGTTATAATTGAGTGAGGGGTCTTCTATTTCAACCACCTTCACATGCGGGAAATCTGATTGTTTATGCCACTAATCATGTCCTGTTTATTGAACAGCAACACTTGCAAACTGATGTTGGTACAGCAGAGTCAGAAAAGCAGCACCAAGAGAATACAGAACTAAACTATCTAGACAAAATATGTCACAAACTGTTAAATTAAATATAGATGGAGACAGTTTGCTGGAACATACTGTGTTTAATATTCATGGTGAATCCCAATGATAATTAATAAATAAGTTTTCATCATCATTTCGCTTGCACAATGTAATGATCCTGACTGTCCCAATGTCACCATTAGACACATCTTTAGGAGTTTTAGTAAAATCTAATTGAGTGAAAAAAAAAGTCAGTCTCATCTAATCAAAGCATTGTCATTGCCAAACCATAGTGTTTGTGTGAGTGTGTGTATAATTAGTGCCCCACCAGCCAATCAAACTGCCACCCACCACTCTCCCACCCCTCCCATCCTTTCTATTCTACCCAGATACCAATGTCCCACCTCGCTCCACCAACCCCACCTACCCCTCTTACTCGTCAACATTTTAATGCAAACCACCAGTCTGGGGGATGATCGAAGGGGTGGTCTGTTGGTAGGGCTAATTTTCCAGTCACTACCCCCCACTCCTTCTCTCAGTACCAATGAAGAGATGGCACACACACACAACTCTGGCACCCCAATCTTGCATCCCTTCACTTGCAAACTGATAGATGACAATAAAGTAAACTGCTAATGCTAAAATCTAGATCTGCTCCTGCACCAACACTTAAAATGCTTCCCAGTGCTGCTGGTTTAATTTGTGTGTGCTTGTATGTGTGTGAGAGAGAGAGGGGGAAAGAGGGGCTGCTCTCACAGGAAGTAGACAGATGTGTTTCCAGATAAGTGGCTTGAGAAAAGCCTAATGAAGCACTAGAGCATAACAGAATTTGCAAATACACAAATGATTTAAGCTAACTGCTGTAAGTCCATCATACAGAAAAACTATATGTCCACTGAAAAATACTGAATTCAAATGTGTTTCAAAATACATGTTGAACAATGTTGACGGCAGGAGTATCAGTAAGACATCAGACAGGCTCACACTGCCCTACACAAAACAGAAATAACAGGTAAATGTTTCTCCGCACTGTTATATCTGATAACAATATGTTTGCAACAGCTTATTTTTAAATTCCACTAAAATATTTCAACATTACAACAATTTTGAATTATTAAAGGTCAAACTTTAAATAAAAATACAAAACTGCAAAGCTCATAGCACAGTCTAGAGATGTTTGGAAGATTAGTTAATACGTAACTACCAACAAAATGTAACCATCGGCCTGATACTTGTGCTCATATTAGCTTGTTGATATAAGTAACAAGAAACTGTTGTACTGTTGAAATGACAAACTAGGATTGAGTTTGTTTATAGAAGTGTCACCATAGTGTACTGACATCTGTATCAGTTTTAAAAATCCAGTACAATAACAAACACTATTAGAAATTTTTAGTTTTAATCACTATCATTTGTTTTAGTTCAAGTTGTTTTTCTCGCAGTCAGCATGGACACATTCCTTGGAGACAGTTGACAGTATTCTCTGGCTGTATGTTTTACTGACATGTCCCTTAGTTTTGGGGGTTGGGGGAAATGGCAGCAGGGACGAGCAATGACTATACATTATTAAAAAGCCCTGAGTGCACCAGTGATGAATGTCTGCCTGTTAAATGGAAATGCTTGAAATCATCTGGGGGGTTTTTTTATTGTTTGTTATTGTCTGCTAGTTCCTTTTTTATTTTTATTTTTTTAATGAAATGATATTAAAGACCCCTTGGGTTTAAAATTTTTAATCCGCTCCCCTCTGTGTTTGTCACATTCACAGTATTTTGCCCCCCATCGATTGTAGTCCTATCTGAATAAAAAAATACACAGAGAGAGTCATCCTTGTAACAATTACTTTTTACTAGTATAACAATACTGTTTATATTATGTCAGTTGTTACCACTTCATCCAATGTGTCTGTGTGTGCACATCACATCCTGTGTACTGACAGTCAAGATACCCTCTCACCTCACCACCACCACCTTCACCACCTAATTATGTGACTGACCCTGTCTAGCCAACAATTGTAACCCATCCAAGTATAAGTCTGGTGTTTCTATATTAAACCAGAACCGATTTATGATAATATGCAGCTTCCTTAAATACAATCCTTAGGCAGTGTTGGTGTCAAGGAGAAAGACAGATGAAGCTACAAAGAGACTGAGAAAAGTGTGTTTGTGTGTGTGAGAGAGAGAGAGAGAAAGAGAGAGAGAGAGAGAGAGAGAGAGAGAGAATTCATCCCCTGCTAGCTGAATTTACTTTGATCTATTGAGGTCAATGTGGAAATCATCTGAATCATGTTATTGAACTGACACCAGATAAGAAAATCTGCAGCTCTGCTCCACCCACACACGTTAGTCTTTCTTAAGTCTCTTTCTCAGTCCTTTGTTTATTTCACCATATACATATGTGCAAATGTGTTGGGACACATAATCAACAAGGTGGACAGGGAGTAGAAACACACTGATATCTAAACAAAGAACTACTGCACTCTAGTGTTTCCATTTAGCCAACACAGCTAAATGCTCGGGGGCTAAAGAAAAAATCTGTGTATATAAAGAGCAGTTAAGTTACACAAGCTGTATGAAACATGGGTGAGGAGGGGCACAAAATGTCCAATTATTCTGATTCTTAAATACAATATTTAAAGGCCGCCACATCAGTAATTTAGTGTTGCACTTATGTAAACTAGTGGACGCACAAGAGATAGATTAAAGGAACAGTCAAAATCAATCAATCATCAGGCCTGTTTCATACAAATCTCACATGCACAGTTTGTAACTAAGTTTGTAACACAGTTTAAATCTTAACCGCAATGACATTGCTATGACACCATCTTGGTTTTTTTATTACTTGACAAAGCGTATTCTCCACAGCCACAGAAACATTACACAATTGTTTTCAAACACTGTGTGCAGTACATAATATTTGTGGAGTTCTGCTTTAATATTCAGAACTCATGCAAGAAAAAATTAGCAATAGGGTTAACCCTAATTTAGAGAAAGATGGTAATAAATAATAATAATAATGATGTTAATAGCTCCTAAATCATTACAAAGCAATCCCCAAAGAGTGAAGTGTTGAAGATACAAAAAATACAGAATAAAATCAAATGCAGCACAGCAAACCCACCATTGCTATATGTGTCCACAAGGGGGTGTTCATCTCTCCAGCATCCCTCAATCCCTCTTCACCTTTGAGGTAACTTGGTTAGATGTTATGTGACAGTGACAAGGCCCAGGGAAGGAAACACAGGCTCCATAGACACAGATACTGATAAAATGGAGAACAGGTAAGTGAGTTAGATGCTGCAGCTCAAGAGGTATTGGTTGGCCAGTTGGCACACCTCCCGAGTCAGGGTAACTCACACACACTCACTGACACATGAGAGGGACGCTCACTGGAAAACAGATAGTGAAAGCTGTATTGAAGAGGGAGATATCTCCATTCATCCAGACCAGCCTGATTTCAGCTCATTAATAAATACAGACTCTGCCTAAACCAGAGGGCCTGGTTAAGCATCACCTTGATTCCTGTCACTTGTTTTATCTTACAGTTCTGCCTGAGTACACAAACATGCTAAACATACTGGCATTATGGTTTTCAGTGTGTTATCAACATTTAATGCTCTAATGCTTGGCCACTATAAAGGACATGCATTTATGTCACCTTTTCACATGAAAACAGCTGAGTGAAGCCAGTAAAACCTGAACAGTTAGTGTTGCCTGGAGAACTGCCTTGCCGATCTGCCAAGACATCACGGGTAGAAGGCAGTTCACCAGCAAGCAGTGATCTTAGGGTGACAGCCTGAACTTAGCAGAAGCCAGACAACTTTCTACTTAATTTTAATATAATGCTATGTCTGTACTTTTAACCCTTGACCTGCAGGCATAGTGTAACCAATGTTTCCATGGCACAATGACACTCAACACCCACACAGGAGCTCCTATGCACTGAAACTCCACCATGTCAGATAACCAGTAAGTAAGCTTTCCCATCCTGCCTGTCCAGGTTTATGGTTTTGCGATTAAGGGTGGGAGGATTCTCAGATGATTTGAGTTGTTGATCTCAGCTGTCTGAATTGTAATTTAATCAAATCGTGAGATGCCTAGATTGCCAGTCCTAATAGTGATATTGCCTAAAGAACTAGGTTGGATAACAGATAAAGGGGCCGATCCATATACACATGCAGCATGGAGAGAGCGGAAGACACAGTTTTACAGAGATACATTATTTCACACGGGCAAAACTGACAAGTTTGATGTCTACCTGTAATATCTGCAAAGGAAATGTTGTACAGGGGTGGTAGCGTTGAAAAATAAAACACAACAAAATGAATCAAGCCAGTCCAAAAGCTTCATGCTAAAGAGCACACAGAGAAAAGGAAGACAATACAATAGACAATACGAACAAGCATTTAATGTCAGTGGATGAACTGCAAAGATGTCACTTCAATTTCACCTGCTATATTATAAATAATTTTCACATAAACTCCAGACAAGGTCAGCAAAATCAGGTCCAGACAGTCTGTGGAGCTGTGCTTTGTTCTAGTCAGACACATTCTCATGGGAAGAAACTTGATTTCAGCAAAGGATGGGGGTGTCTGTGTAGAGTGTGTGGGAGGAGCGACATGATACAGTCGACATCAGACTCCAAGATACAGACTTTGTACAAGGGGGAAGTCCAGGTGACTTGGCCCATCTGACTCGGACATGAAAATTCTCACGTGCAGCTCACCTTGGTACTGTCCATATGTATACAGGGTACCACAGCACATCTGAACATATTGGATTTTGAATTCCTATTTGCACTGAATGTTTAAGAGGAAGTTTGATTCCTATTTATTTTAAAGGCTGTTCGAAGCTGCTGCTGACGCACAATTATTTATTATTTTAATAAACAGTTCACAAAGTCAAGGCTGGTGCATTCATCGTCATCCACGAGGTGAGGTATTTAGCTTATTAGTTCAACAATCGAATCAGATCAGTATTGGGAATCTGTTGATACGCAACGTCCAGATATGGGCATCAGTATCAGAACTGAGCTGATTAATGCATCCCTAATTCCATTAGTTGCTACGTTGTGGTAACTACACAAAGCAGCTTATTTTATGCAAATCATTTAAGTTTCAATTCACCTACTTAAATGTCCATCTGTTTAGATTTACACCTAGAAATGAGAGGAAGTGAAAGTGATGAGCATAGCAAAGGATGTCCTCAAAGTGATAACCAAAGCATAGCGTAACAGAGAACTGAGAATGTAAAAATCGTGTCATTAGTGCAGGTGTTTCAAACCATCATGCGTAAGTGAAGGACAAATTTCCATTAATTCCCCAGTGTGCACTGGACAAGAGAAATAGCTGTCACAAGAAAGACACTGAAACGAAGGAGTGACGAAGACTGAAAAAGTCTTGTTAAGCTGGGAAAATTTTTTTCAAGAGAAAATGAAAGGTCAGGAGAAAAGTTGCCGCTTTGACAGCTTTAAAAACTAAAGGTCTGAGGTGTCTTTAATAGAGGTGATGGTCAATGACCACCTACAAAAACATTTTTTCCTCTGATCTGGACATGGCTGCCACCTGACATGGTAGCATTGCCAAACACCAGCACTGAGAAGACCAGCGACACTGATGTGCAAGTCAAGACTGGGAGTGCAATCACAACTCATTTACTGTCATGCTACACGGTTTGAGATATCGATGGGTTTTCAGCAACTTGCACTTGTGATTTATGCGCTAAACCTATGCATTCAACTTTTATATCTAGCTACTTAAGTGTAGCAACATTAACAAATAAGCATCAGACCCAAGCTGTGGTTCACCCTGGTTCCTTTTTGTCTTGCTAAGCTGTCTAACATGGAACCTGTGGTCAGAAAATGTCAACTCAGTCAAGTTCAGTCTCATTTTACCCATGAAATCAAACCAAAACAGATGAACATGCAACAACGGTTACAACTGTTTTTGTTTCAAACTTGTAGATGTATTCCTCCCACTAATACACTACTGCATTCAGCGTATTTCTGAGTGAAACACTGGAAAATGGCAATTTGTGAAGTGTCTGAAGTTGGCGCCTGTTAAAATCCCCTTTTAAACTACTTACTTAGCCTGCTAGCCATCAGGTTTGTGAGCCTGGTTTATTATCCAGCATCAAATGCCACAGTCAGCTATCGCTAACATCTGCTCGTGAATACACAGTCGGTTCAGCAGTGTTAAGGTTCTAAAGACGTTCACAGAAAGACACACTACTATCAAGGGCAAAGAGTCAGCTTCACTCTCTTTGATAGAAAGTACAGCTAGGTAGTTGGCATTAGTAGCCTGGTTAAGGAAAGGCTTAAAAGCCAAAAATGTAAAGTAACTGTTTTGGTGTACTGTGTTTATCTACAGCAGCTGCCTAGAAAAGTTTTAACACTGCTGCTACTCTGCTAACAGGAGCTAACTGGCTAAATCTGAGTAGTTAAGCTTGTTAGTTTAAAACAGCCATGTGATTAGTTTAAAGAGGAGACGGCGATGACTGCACAGCAACACAATCATGACATTATGAAATAACATAGGTCATTATACAGACTTATCGAAGGATTTTTTGAGAATTGGCGTATAATCAAATAGATGAATAATGACGCCCCTCCAGACCAAGTGGGAGTAATAAAATGATATGTGGCTATGTACACCCACTGCAGGGCTCTGTGTGCCCACATACACTGTGCACACACACCAGGTCCTCACCACACTCCTACACCACACTGTGGGGTCTCCATGGCAGCCATAACAGTTAACCAATGAGAAGTATCTTGTTGGCCTCTTATTTCAATGTGGAGAGGATGTTTTTTTCTAAATGTAACCATAAAAAAAAAGAACCGTTTGTGAATGTCTTAGAAGGTGCAGTGTGCAGTACAGTGTATAATGTCTGTATCATTAATACATGACACAGAATCATACATGGATTTAATCTAGGTCACTACATGCTACATAAAAAAAATATTAGTTTTCATAATTAAAACACATGAGAACACGCTGATAGCAACACAAGTGCTCTGGGCACAACTATAAGGGGAAACTGGACACTTTTCAAAAGAAACATGATAAAATGAGTTTCTTTGCTTGAAAACCAAAGAAGATTAATTTTAGCTAAATGTAACTTTTTTTTACGATGCAACTGTTTTTCCGTATCAGCCTGGTAATTGATGTGATTTTCCTTCATTTACGAAAGTAAAATACAGTTAAAACCCACTTATTGATGTCTCCTTTCATGAAGAACACAGAGCGGGTTTGTTCATTTAACAGTACAGGTTTATGAATCAGTTAACTGACAGGAAAACCACGAGTCTCAGACACTCCTTTACCTCACAGCTGCTCATTTTGATTTGAACTGGGACAATTTCATATCAAGAATGAGTTTGTATTTCCTGTGTTGGTCTCACTAGTGTAAAGCTCCAGCTTCAAGCCATATTCTGAACAAACTTTACTAAGTGAGATGGCTATCGCTGCTTGTTTGTCTAGCCCTTGTTTATACGATAGGTTGAATTAAGGCAAGAGAGGATAAACAAGGGGTATTCCAGCTCAGCCCTGTCCCAGGGGAGGGAACAGTAGCAGGGGCTTTTGTTTGTGGATGCAGAGTACAGCTTTGAGTCTGGATGGCCATCACCTCTTCCTGCCTGTCTTAATGTGAAAAACATTGTAGCATAGCTGTGTCCCCTATGCTGAACCCCTGGGAGGTCTGCGCCTTTGTTGATTCCAGGAATGGACTTAGGGCTGTGTGCCAGCATCCCATAAACATTAACTTACTACAGGTACAGTTAACAATGAGCTTGAGTTCATATTGTTGTCAGGATCAGATTGACTACACTGTGATGACGCCACTAATTATCTTCTATTGCTATTTTCTTGTGTTACACATCATTAGAGGCAAACACAAAAGTGATATTCACTTTAAATCACATTTTAGTTTGATACATCTAAGGTGATAATCCATGTGATAACTAGCATGACGCATTTGTAGAACTTCAACTGCTTTCATTTTTTGTCACAGTTATTACAGTTAGTGATTGTGGTTTTTGACGTCAGGAGACTACAAGAGGAATCGCCAACACAGGACTTTGTGTGAGGTGACGGTAACTACGCTGTGTGTCATTTGAACCTTCGATTTCACTAAGGGAAATCCTAGGTTGAAGAAAAAAGTCCTTTACACCCCTGATGTAATCACCAGGTAAGTTCAGTAAGTTCTAGGTAAGTTATAAGAAGTAATTAGAATACTAAGTTATTACAACAAGAGGGGGGATGCTTGTATAAATGTAACAAACTGAAACACAAGATCTGATCATGATGCATGTTTGTGTGCATTTGCCTGTACATTTATTTGCAAGATGCATACATAGATAAATGAGCAGCAGGCAGCATTCAGACTTTCTATTTGCATTGCATGTCCTGACCTTGAATTTCACACCTCTAATGCAGAGCTAAGGTGAAGGCTCTGCACACATAATGTACCACATATACAGTATCTTCTGCATAAACATCATAAACCAACAATGAGGCAGCAAAACCCACACCTTCTCCTCTTTCACCAAGACACCCTGCATGCCTTTCATGCACAACTGCGACGATACATTCATCACCAAGGCAACACAGGGACAAGTCTGACGATAAATACTACTTTAGATTTGACCATTTAGAGCCATGTGCTCTTTGACTGGTTTCACTTTTGAGAAATTTCAGAGCACAACAATGTTTCCAAAAATGTTGTGCTAGGTAAAATGGAGATAAAATGTAAATGTAGAATGCATATATTTCCGCACTGTCTTTCACAGTGGTGAACACTGTGCTGTCCTACACCCAGCCATGATACTAACCTGTTGCTAATTAACATAATGCAACTTTTTCAGTCTGTTGATTGACCTATGTAGTTGGCATCAAATTTAAAATGTGTACTTTATCAAAACAACAATCACATTTCTCAGTTTGAACATTAGATATGTTGTTGTTGTACTGTATTTTCATTCAAATATAGCTTTTAAATGTTTTTGTGTTTTTAGGGGTGGCATGTAGCTCAATTAATTGTCTTTCAGCCCGAGAGTTGAAAGACAACTGCCCTATAAAGGTTCTATAATTCATCATCATTACTGTTCTCTGCTGCAGTTTTTAAAAATACTTTTTTTTTCTAGCTACTTGAACATAAATATAATTCCATTGTTGAAAAACACGAAATCAAATCACTCTATAAAATCAAAGCTGTGGCGATAAATAAAGATAAAACCACAACAGGATTTATGATCTAAATTCATTTATAACAATCTCAGTCTCTTGAAAACAGAAAAACAGTACTAGGAGTGCAACAATTATTCATTTCATTAAATCACTCTCATTGAATCATTAAGTTATGTTAAGTCATCACACTGTGAAGATGTGCGCATCACAATTTGACAAATTACTTTTACTACTACATTTTCCCTTCTTCCTTTTGACCGCTTTTTGTGGCTACATAGTTCTGCACATTTTGAGGAATTAATTATTTTTTTAAGCACTAGTGTACATTTGAAATGTATAATGAATATTTCCCTTTCTGTTTATGTGCTACCATAAGACAAACAAGCTGACATTTCACAGGAGCAGCCACACAGTATGTCCACCTGAGCTCTGGGAGAGATTTTCCCTGATTTGTGGAGATTTTGTCTACATTGTCAAATTACAGTGTAAAGCTTTTACTTCACAGTAAGGCAGAGTATTAAGTAATGTTACTTCCCCTGGTGCACATGCTATGCAGGACGGGCCTGGACATGCCCTGTGTGTTTAAGTGAAGAAAAAGGCAACGCGGGGGAAAGGAGAAGTATGTGTGTTATTTTAAAGTGTCTTTCTAGTAGAGAGTGGTAAAGCGGGTTTCTTCTTTCTAAGTTTGACAAAACTCCTTGTGAATAATTATCCCCAACAGTCCTTTAAGAGGCTAATTAAAATAATTACATTTTTCATTATCTCTGTAATATACCTTAATACGAAAACAACATGAGCATATTAGCAGGATGACAGACCATTTGCTGCCAAGTTACAGTTGTGTTCATTACATAATGGCAGCAATACATAATGCCAAAAACTACAACTGAGAAAACCTGTTATATTTAGGGGGGAAAACATTTTCTCACCAGAAGGTTTCTGTTAAATAAGGTGGTGTGTAGTGACGCACTTTTGAAGCGAATGGAAAATCATACACACAATTGTTTTCCCTCTCTCTGTTTTTTTATTTAGATTTTGATTGGATTGGATTTTTATAAAATACATTTTCATTGACTTTTGTTTTACTTGTTCTATATCGTGCTGTAACAAGTGAATTTCCCAGATGGGGATCATTAAAGTATTCTCTTATGTCCTAAAGACCAGCAAACTGTGCAAGTAGCCTGTGCATATTCAAACATAACCTACATGCTACAGTGCTAACATTAAACACATTGGTCCTAAATTGTATGTTTTGACAGGACACCAAAGACTTTAATCCAAATTTGCACCATCAAGTCTCAAACCACCACAAGTAAATTATTAGTGTTCCCATTAATGTGGTGACTCAGTTTTATAAAATATCTACTATACCAGGCCTTGTCCATTCTGCAGAACTTTACATTTAAAATCTTACATTGTGATAAATTTGACTATCAACATTTGAATATCAGTGAACTGTGCTGAACTTTGTCACCTTTTTTCTCACCTGGCTATTTTTTGCCCTGCGGTACACTTAGCAAGACAACTGAGTTTTATTTATTGTGAAAGGAACAGGAAATGGCTTTCTCAGCCACACTGTCCTGCTGGCTAAGAAATATAACAATATATAGTCTCAATTTCTTGACCCAATGAACTTAAAGTAAACTATCACATTTATGCTGCGAGCTGAAGCTCTACAACCAAAAATATATAAAGTGAGTCAACCAGCTTTATTTTGAGCTGCATTTGAGTTGCATTTCTCAATTAAATGCTTTGAATTGCTGGGCTAGCTCAAAACTGGAGTCCACCACATCTAGTAATTATCTGCATGACTAGATAAGACTGCAAAGCACTACTGAAAAATTTAACACTTTCTTAAAATTAAAAAGTGAGATTTCTGAATCAACAAACATTATTATTCTCTTATTCTCATATTGTTAAGTAGGTAAAAGTGTATTACTCCAGCATCAACACAACACAATGTTGTGAATCAGAGGTGAATCAGGAAGAACATAGAGGGAATAGACCTATGCCTTTAGAGTCACATGACCCGGTGGATGACCTCTTCCCAGCAAATGCACATTACACAACAGCACCAGAGTGAGCAAGTGTATGGGAGAAGTAGAAACCTGCATTCCATAGTGCCAAGTGACGCAGAGCCAGACAACTGAAAAACTTCTCACAGCTGAGCAGAAGCCCCTGAAAACGCCTCTAGCTGTACCTCTTCCCATCCACACCCTCCATTGTTTTTGACCACAATCAAGTCTTTCCACTTCTTATCACAGTTGTCAGAGCAAAACATCAATATCCTGCTGGACAACAGCAATGTTAGATTACGAGACTTAGTAGTAAGTGCTTATCCCTACTGACCCACGGGCTGATGGGAAGATACATCCTATTGTGCTACAATGGAACCGCAAACAGTGTGCCATGATTAGGAATCCTGTCACTCATTTATTGTCTTTTTCTTGGCTCATTTAGTTTTGAAATACAACACCAGCCCTTGTGACAGAAGATGTTCCCCTATTGCGTCATGTCAAACACTTTTATTTGCAGCCATTTCCAACAACGTCAACATGTCTTTGATAAAGAACACTCTAAGAAAGGTGTGTCTTTCAATGGCAACCCTCAGATATCAGACATGTTATTTTCCACGTTTTTTTTTTTATTATTATTTTAACATCTATTGAAAGACAGCCCAAGTGAGTCATATTTACTTTACACAGAAAATCTTAGTGGAGTTAAATCTTGTCATGCAGCAGAACAGCTAATATACAGAAAATCGCATACATTATCATTAAATTCCATCAACTGAATGATTGAAAATTAAACAATAAGGTAAAAATTTTTAATAATCCTCCCATAATCCTTAAATATTAAAAAGAGGGAAGACCAGGGAACAGGATGCTGCACAAATGGTAAAATTAGTCATTCCTTCTTGACTCATGATGTGTCAATAATGTCAGTCAATATTGCCACACTTACTTGAGGAAGTATCAAAGTAATGTCACAGCATTTGTGTGACTCCTTGTCCTTGATTGTTCTTCATGTTATTACTTTAACTCACTAATCCTTGTCTCTGGGGGCCACGCTGTGCACCAGGGTGCATGGAGACACCACAGAGAAACTACAGGGAAACAACAACTAATAACAAATTACTGGTGAGTGGCTCTTTGATTTTTGTTCCACATAGATGTGAGTATATCTGTAGAATCACCCCGAACCTGTGGGACATCCAGTATACCCATTTACTTTATTGCCGAGAGTTAAGTACATGAAAGTATTCATACTAATGTGTGCGACAAAGATGAAACTGGGTTAACCTGGCAAAACGCCTGGGCAGGCTCTGTCTATAATAAAACGCTGTAGTTGTATAGATACTGTTTAACCTGAGTGTAAAATGATACATGTGGTGGGTATGTGCAGGGCTAATTCTTGACCAGGTTCAGTAACTTCCTCTGACTTCAGGAAGTTACAGCATGCTGCCACAAACGGTCTGGCAAAACAAACCATGTGTTGTTTTTTGTACAAACAAAGCAGTGAATTAAAAAGTTGCTGGTAGCCATATTTAGTTATACCTGAACAGAGCCAGGATAGCCGTTGCTGCTTCCTGTCTTTGCTCTACAAGTCAACCAAGACAAAAATCACCTCATTCACACATTTACCTTCCTTCTCACAAATCTCGTGGTTGCTTCTAACACAACCTCATAAAATAAATGTTGCTATCTCACGTCTTTATGGTTGTAATCTCTAGATTTTAGTGTGAACTTGTGAGAGCATATATGTCAGATTTTTCTTCATCTTTTTGATTATGGTTTCTCCATTGGAGGAGGGTGTTATCTGACACATTCTTTGGTGCTATTTTCACAAGTCATGTGTCCAATTCTGTGGTGCCAAGTCTCCTACTGAACTCACAGGAAATTACATCAAGTAACACCTGCCTCAGCTCATATCAAGAAGGTAAGAAGGAGAGAAGACAATTTTAGCAGGGAAATGTGCAACATTTCTTTGTCTGTGTGAGTTCTCCTTTCATTTTCTATAGCCATCACTCTCAACTGCAGCTCAATGCATCTATATCCAGTCTAACATCACTACAGACATCCTCCTGCTCTGTGCTGGCCTACTTAATATAAAAGCCTTCACACAAGAAAACATTACATGCAACAGCAGATACGTTCTCTGTTTACATGCTGCACAAAAACTAGACAGACAAGACAGCACCTATAGAGTCTGAGGTAAACCACTAATCTATGTGATTAAAAAAAGAGCTATTACAAAGGAAATCACTTTATCAGTTAGTCACTGCATCGGTTTATTCTTCCTGTTTAGCCCCTAACTGATCAGTGTTGTGCTCTGGTCGAGGGTAATGAGCATTAGTTTTATTAAGTGAGCTCTGGTAGTGTTCCACTTAAACCGTTAACGTTACACACAGTAGTGTGGTCTCTCTTGTTTCCCGATGTGCTGTGCAAAATGGGAGATCTGGCTTGTAACAACAGGAGGAACCCAGTGCTTGAAATCCTATAAATAACCCAACCAAACACTGTTGATCAATTGAAAGTGGCTGTGTACTGCAGGACAGTGAATGAGGTTGTGTTAAAATATTGACTAGCTGCTCAGTCTGTGAACACTGAGGCAGTCAAAGGGAACTGCAGGCTTACACTGGCTGATGGACAAAACAACCATGCCATGTGTAAAGATGTTGTAAAGTTAAACCTTAGTTCCCTAAGTTCAGCACCCCTGGCCCCTTTAAACTGCATTAGCTCTGCTTCAGTCTTCACTCTGGACTTTTCCACTGTTTAGAATAAAGACCTGAAGGCACCATCATTGATTGATTTCACAGTTATGCTGTGCCATGCTGTCTCATGCTTTCTCATCTTATACTTTTTTAGTAATGGCTGGTCTTCACACATGTATTGTTCACTGTAATACCACTGCTAGTAGCAGCGGCAGACATTACCTGCAGAAGAGGAGTCCTCATGGTCGGAGCTCAGGTACCCATCACTTCTCCTGTCAGGGGTGCTGCACCCGGAGCCGCGGGAGGGTGTGCGGTGAATCTGCGGGAAAGACGGAGACAGCCTGCCGTCGTCGCCAGAGTCAAAGTCCTTGCTGTGACGAAGGTGCCGTCGATGGTCCCGGTGTGTCCTCTGGGTGTCCCTGACGGCTGTCTTTGGTGCCAACAAGTTATTCCTGACGAAATTCTCATTCAGCTCCGCATCCTCATATTCTCGGTCGCTGCTCTCCTCGTTATCATTCGGCTGAGACACGGTGACAGGGACCGCTCTTTCGGGGTTGGGTTTCCGTGGCGGGACAGGGATGGGAACGGGCTTACCCATCCTACCGGTAAACCTGCTCCGCTCCCGACCGAAAAGGCTGGTGCCCCCACCTGAGATACCTGCCGGGTGGAGCTTCACGCCTCCTAGGTCGGGCACCTTGGTCCTCTCCGCGTCGCCCTCGTCGTCCCGCCGCTGTGCTTTCACAACATTTTCCGTCTTGGACGATGTGTCCGCGTTAAAGTTTTCATCTTTGCCTTCAAACCTTTCCGGGTCGTTTCTCTTCTGTCGAGCCATGGTGGTCTGCAGGTAGATCACCTTGAACTTCTCCTCCGCCAGAGCCTTCTGGAGCCTTTTCAGGTTGGATTTACATGTCTCCAGCTCCGACTCGATGTCCTCTACAGATTTCAGGTCCATTTGCGGCACTTCTCCGTCGGGAAATTCATTCCTCCAATGTTTTGCAAATTCCTCCTGTTCCCACATATCGACGTTCACACCGGGCTTTCCGCCAGACGTTTAAGAAATAGTGGCAGAGAAAGGTTGAGGCTAACTGTGTGCGTCTGTCGCATATAGCTGTTTCCACACTCCTCCTATTTCCTGAAGAAATAAATCTGTGTCTGTATTAACTTGACCAGTTTCTGACCATCTTCTCCCTCCCACACATGCAAACAGCGGGCGAACGTGCGCACTGTGCGCGCGCGCTTGTGTGATGCGGATAAGTTTGCACTAAACTGAAAAGTTTCGAGACTTCCTGAATCGTGCTGCGTTCAAGTGCTGCTCGGATTCCCGACAGTAGAATCAAATCAGTGCAGAACTTAAAGCGCGTCGGCTGTAGTAAAAAAGATAACGCTAATGTGGCGCCAGTTGATTTTATGGATTAGTTTGTATTAGATATTTTACATCTAATCATGATAATATTAAAATGTGTAAGATAAAAGTTACTAAAAACAAACACACGGTGAGCAATATAATAACAGAGCCACAGTAACAATTTATTCCAAATAGGTTGATCAAATAGATAACAGCGTATGATAGTAATAAATCAATATCTGTTCAAACCCTATTTCATGTTTCTTTTCCATGTAATGCCACAGAATATTCCTTGCCATGCTCATATAAAAATCCGATATGACATGAATGTAACATGGACTTCGAGTTGAGAGTCTGCCCTCTGAGCTTAGAAGCCAATGGATATGGTTAAACTACCTCTATGTCAGATATTAAATCTATTATTTTCATACGAAATGTAAATATTTCATAGTTTAAAAAAGAATGATGGATATTATCAAGTGTCCGGATTCCTCAGCTTTAATGGCAATGTTTGTTTGAAAGTTGTATCTTAGTGCTCAGCTGGTTAGTCAGGAGCTCAAAGAAGTGATTCAAACAAGTGATTTTGTTCATTAACTCAGCTTTGTGTATTGTATTTCAGTGGCTTTCTATCTGAGCTGCACCTGTGACCCACTGTACAATGGCACAGATCATTTTTGCCAACAGGGAATATTTGATATCATGATACCCAGTGATGAGACAAAGTGTAATACTGACTTCATGTGCTGCTGGAACACAATGAGAAATGTTAGCCTGAAGTCTCCTGTGCTGTGTTTACAGATCCATGGTGGGTATTTCATTGGTTCACTTTTTTTAAAATATACAATAGAATAGAAATAACCCATTTTTCAGCAACACTCCAGTTATTTGCCAACACTGTTGTAAAACAGGACTAAAAGGAGGACACGTTAGTTCTGACACCTGCACTCCAACTGGTGGGAGGGGACACTGCAATAATGAGGCTAGGTCTTACAGAAAACATAGCTTGCATGCGCACATCTTGCATGTTGCATTTTGCCTGTTTGATGCTATTTTATCACAGCATAATAATACTTTCACTTTTACTCTGCTTTTTGCATGATCTGTGAAACACCAGATAAAAATGTTCTGAGCAGTTCAGCAGACAAGAGGTGGACTTCCAGTAAAAGAGAGCTGTAATCCTATAAAGCAGAGGAGAAAGTTATCACCATGAACAGACAATGACTGGCGAGGGTGGGGAGGCAGAGAGTGCCTGTTTGGATCCTTGCCCAGAAATGAACTATCAGTCTCCTAAAAGCTTTGAGTGGCCAGGAGGAATCATTGATCAGCTATAGGCCCAAGAGCCCTGATGGGGTTACTATAATAAATAGATGAGAAAGGCTATGACCGGCCTGTAGTCATGAAGCTAAATTACTAATCACAAACCTGACATGATACGGGAGAAAATACATAGACTTTTGTGGTTCACCTGTATTTGTTCTTCTTGTGGAATGCAGGTCGTCATACTTCTCATACTTTACTGATGTGATTGTTTCTTATCAGTGAGAAAAAAAATGTTTTATTGTTAGATCAGTTCAGTGATCTGTGACATCAGTGACACAGCACATGTGGCTTTTTTACGCAGTGTACTGGCAGACATTAAATCATATAAAAGGTCATTTTGAGGAATTATATCTCCAACTCTTAAAACACCACCTTGTTTTACACATTTTATGTGTTACCACTTCTCAGCCTCCTTTAATCCTGCGTCTAATGTAATTTGGTGAATAGAATTTTTTTCCGTACTGTAGGCGTGTAATTCAGAGACAAGGGTAATAATGCTACTGAGATGGTTGCAGGGTAAATTCCTTAACTGACTACATGTTGACAATAACACACTGGTATGTGCTGCACCATGTCAGGCTAATGAGCAAAGATCTGCAACTGGCTTCTCCAGTACTGTATCCTGTCTGCTGCAGGAGACTGTGTCTAAAGATGACAACTTTAATGAGTGGTTGTGTGAGGCCCTCTTGTGGCTGCAGACTAAACAAGCATGATTAGTTAAAACAACACAGTATGACATATGCATCTGCAAATAATAAAAGCCAAATATAGTATAGTACTATATTTATTGATCCAATAGCGGGAATTCAAGGACTATGAATTTTGCCAAGTATATAAACTGTGCTACCAAAATACTGCTGAAGAAAACACAAATTACTGTAAGACTGCAGCCATACACACCCACACAACAAAGATGTACAAACATTAGTACATATGCTTCGTATGATTACACAAGTCTTAGACGTCACTTAAAACCACAGTACATGTACATGTCAAAGTAGACACAATTATATTATTATAAAACATGTTTCAAATTGCATCCCATCGTACTGAGGAACAAAACATAGATTATACAGTTTATTATCAAAATTTCTTCTTCTTTGTTATCCAACTTATTGAACATATATATTCCACAGCAATTGTGCTATGCAATTTTCTCTGAAATCTCTATTAAGGCAAAGATAGGACAGCACCACAGATGCACCGACTGGAGTTACAGTTAGGTAGTATCAAAGGCCACAAACACCCTCCTACAGATGTTACAAATATATGTTTACAGGAAGACAAAACAATTACAGGTTAGGGCGAAAGGGTGCAGGTTATGATCCTCGATGGCCTTCCTGAGCAGTAGTATGAAACTTAAAAAGAGTGTTGTATAATGAGTCATAAGCCATCAGTGATTAGGCTTTAGTATTATAAAAAAACACAGCTGGTTTAATGAAAGGATATTTTTAAATAAGAACAGTATCACAAATATTTAACACAACGATATACCAGTCTTCATATGAAAGACTTTCACAGTGGCTCTTTACCCCCACAAATGTTTGCATAGTTAATTGATTTTCAGATAATGAATCCATAAAAAACTAAATCACTGTGTAAAAGAAGTTTCTAGTCATCATGTGAGGAAAGTCTCTGCTAACAGCAAAATACAAAACCGATAGACACATAGTTCCTGCGGCTAATGTGTATTCCTGATTATTGTTAGCTTTGCAAAGCTGTTTTCATGCTTTCCTGATGGAGCTTGCTACCAAGGTTTCTCGCCTTGTGGTTACAAACGCCTGTTGTTTTTCATAATAGGCTGCCTCATTAATAAAAGTGGGATAGACGGTTCTGGAGCCTTGGTAGTGGATGGTCTTCCCGTCAAATGTTTGGAACATAGGGTCACCGGGGTTTAGAGGCTCCCAGTCACAGTCCTGAAACAACCACAATAACGACAGGGAGTAACCTGAGTATGATATTCTTACATCATGAAGATTTCTCACATTCTCTCTCATAATGACTTATTTTTACATGTTCAACAGGTCAAATATTTAGGCAGTAAGGGCAGGCATAATTCTGATTATTCCTTTTTTTTACCTGCAGATTTGGGTGCACCATGGCAATGATGTTTCCATTGGCATCTCTGGGGTAGTCGATTCTCTCTGAGACCCAGAAAACTTCCACTGTACAGGCGGGAAATTCCATGCCTACAGACACACAAAACAACACGCCCAATACAGTTTATACTGGAATATAATAATATTTGGAAAACACCAAAACTATTGAGGACAAGGACAGAAAATGTGTTCAAATAAATAATTGTCCTTCATTTAAAGAATACTGCAGGTCAATGCCAGAAGTACATTTTTTAACCAAATGATAATCTTGATAAAAACTGCAATCTGGAGACAAATTGACCTTCATTCACCATTTAGTTAATGTTATACTACATACAGCTGCATTGTAATATCAAGGTAAAGTATGTAGGATTAGTCTGAAGTTGCTACACACAGCAAAAAACCAAAGTGCCCTCATTCAGTCTTCAGAACCACACAGGAAGTAGTGTTTGGCAGAGCTTGGACATTAAAGTAGATGCTGAAATTAGCCTTTAAGTCTAGACCACTGGACTATATTGATATGCAGGTGGCACCACAGGACAAAAAGGACAATTTTTACATAACTCACCACAGTTTTAATCTCGAGAGAAGGTCATTTTGAACTGTAATTACGAGGTCTGTTATTGCCAAGTCTTAATAAACTGAGTCAGTTTTTCATGTCGCTCAGCTTCAACGTGTAGGAACACGATTCGTCACTGTTATAAACCATTCATCAGAACCAGTGTGGCCCCACGACAGAACATTACCACAGCACTGGCAGCCAGACTCTAACGACATGGAAACTGACCAACTCTCAACAAGCAAGCCATTCAGCAACACACAAGTCAGAGAGAACCGACAGACTGCAACTCACACTTGGCACAGTTTGCTTGTTTTTGCAAAAGAGGAAGGAAAAGCTGGCTTGCACTTTAACATCTCAAACACTGTTCCATGTTTTAGGGAAGAGAAGCGGCGGAGTGGAGGCGTGATGAGCCAGATGCAGATAAATTTAGAGATGTGGGTGTAGGTACATTTGGATGAATCAGACAAGCACCCGTGGCCATTTTGTCATAGAATATCTCTGATCACATTGAGCTTGACAGGCAGGCAGACTGGCCGTAAACCACTTATTTGACTATGACATAATTACAATAATAGTCGTCCCCAAGACAAAACTATAAAGCGATTTTAATGCATGAAGTTTTAAAATTTAGGACAAAATATCAAGATTGTTCAACTAATTCAGTGGGCATGTGTACTTCATATTCAACTGCAGTGATATAATAATAACAAAATCGTACACACTGCACACGTGTAAATTTGTCTTACCTTCATTAAACAGTTCGATGAAGTCCAAGGCATGTTTCAGTATTACCCTCATTGCTTGAAATATGTTACTCCTCAATACTCCTTGTGGCTGAGGTCCCACTTCTAGACCTGCAAACAGACCATGAGAAGACATTTTGACACGAGTAAAACTACAGGTTAGTACTTCTTTGTCCTTTGTCAGGAGGGTGACCTGCATCCATCAATCCATCAATGAGTGCCTCCATGTGAGGGGACTGCTAACATTTCTTGTACGAATGTCAATTTAACAAATACATAGGCACGCAACATGATCACAGAGGGACAGAAAAATAGATGCAAATCAAGTAGAAAGGGAGACAAAATGTACCAGAAAGACAAAGAGATGAATAATAACCATAAAGAGACACAAAACAACCACAGAGAAAGGTTACTTATGAAACATTTTGTTTCATGTCCTGTTCCCTGCCATTGTCCTCTGAGAAATTTGGCCGGAGTTGAGAGACTCACCAACAGGGTGCTTGGCTACAGAGCGTGAAGTGGAATATTTTAGAAGAGGATGTTCATTCAGCAGGACAAGGCAACTGGCAGGAGCGATGGCTTTCTGTAACACAAAACCAACATGCACCAGATCTCAGTCGTGGATAAAAACACACAGTAACATAGTTACATGCTGCACATTGACAGCTGTCTTAAGCAGAACAACTGCGAGTGGCCTCTTTCAAGTTCTGCTCCACAGAGCAGAAGAAAAATAAAACAGACAGATTAAATGTGAAACACTCTACATACTCTGAACAGGCTCTCAGAGCTGCTGATGGAAAACCCGAAAATACATCTGTATTTACAATCATGAATCACTGTGGGTAAAAAAGTCCAACCATGTTCTACCAAGTTTAGTTTAGACTATACTAGACTGTAAGGATTATTTTCCACTGAATCTTGCTTTTAGACGAGGATGTGAAACAAGTGCGAAACCATGCCTGATGTACTGAAAGAGCTTCTTTACAGACAAACTACTGCTGACAGTTCAGTTTGTTACCCAGCACAGAGCCATGAGGCGGAAAAATGAGGCATTAAACTTTTGTTTGATGATATGACACTGGCTTTATGAGTAGATCTATGTAAAAGAAATTACGGTCAACTCAGGAAAAGAATTTTAACCATAGCCAGAAGTTGTCAACCTTTTCTGGAAGTTTCACTTTACTTGCTGCTGCTGTATTGAGAATGGTCAATCCTTTAGATTAACTTTCCAACATGTAAACAGATCATTCTGTCCACACAGGTTAACTGAAGCCGTCCTGAGAAACCTAGTTTTGGTAAAACATTGACTTACATTGAACTCAGAGGAAACTGTCCACTGGTCACCATCATTTGCTCTCTTTTATTCTGAGAACTTCGTGTTTCTTGACACACTGCATTCTGTGTGTAAATGTAACTATACATATTGTATGGCTCACTGATGTCTAGGCCTGTCTTTCACTAAATCTACTTACTGTTACTATTTTAGGCCTTTTACAAATGTGACAGCATTTTTAACTGCACTAAACACCTGCAGCACGCAGCCGTGTTTGTGCCATAACTTAAAAAAAATTCCAGTGTGCTGTTCAAGGCTGTCACCTTGATGTAGTTCATCATCTGCAGATTGAAATGGTCTTTGGAGCTTTCCAGAATCAGAGTGCAGCCCATGTTAGACGTCGTATTGTGAAGGTCAAAGATGACATCGTAGGCGTCTGGGCTTCCTTTAGGTCCAAACATCCTGTTGATCTCCTGGGCTCTCTGCACCTCGTAGAGCAGGTCATCTCCTCCTGTCGCGCTGCAGGGAACACACTCAGCATTAGAAGCATTCACAGCTTATCAGACATCTCAGCTATAGGAACAGTGAGTCAGTAGTTATGTATGTTAATTATTTACTTAGGAGCGTCTACTCGTCGTGTCACGCAACATTTAACGGTTTGTGGTTAGGGGCAGGTTGCGAGCCAAAAGCCACAAAACAGGAATTTCCTGTTTTTTATTTGAGGGTCATTATTACTATAGTTATTTACGTGTGCATGACAAGAAAATATTAACAACTGAAGACAATCGCTTGATGTTTATCACGACTCCGCTGAATCTGTTTATTTAGAAAGTAGTTATGATTCTATGCAGGAAGACTAGCTGGATCCTCCTGTGGTGAGTGTTAAGAAGATATTTAATTCACTTTCTCGTCCACGTCTGCACTAAGGAAGCCTTGGGAAGTTTATTTGGACCCCTGGCTAAACTTATTTTTCCCCAGACAGACATCCTACATGCTCTGAACAGAGAATATGAGCTGCCCCTTTTCCCCTTGGCTCTTTTAAAGCATTTCAAAATAACCTTTAGTCCAGGACATTCTCTAAGCCACTGTAGAATAGCACCTCTGCTGTACATATTGTCTCTTTACAGCCTATTTTCAGCAAATATCTGGTATTGTCTGGACAGCAGCACACAAGCACAATGTGAACTACTGATAAAGTGGAGCCCAGCATACTAGCTTCAACTGAGGGGACACACTGACGCTTCATATAATGAAGAGAAGGGCTGTATATCTATTTAAGCTGAAGGAAAGGACACCACAAGCTGTTTTGAGAAAGTCTCCAAGCAGTTAATCTTCTTATATTCCGTCTCCAGAGAGGCCAAACTGTTTGTAAGCTCCAGGGTGTCGACAGGATCTTTGAAGAAAAGACGATGACAAATTTGCACGATCATATAGCAACAGTGCCTTCACCTGCACACACTGGTACCAGTGATACAAAAAGTATTAAAGTAAAAGAACCACATTACACTTATAAATTCAAAAATGTACTGAACTGCAGAAGTGTAAAACAAATATCAGTACTGAGAATTACTTATATTTTTGAATTAGTGTTTCATTACTGGATTATTGTAATGGATGTGTTGATTTATAAGCAATGGTGTAGCCGGCCAGATTGGTGCTTCACCATAAAGCATGATATGAGGGATTATATATGATAAATGTATCAGATTTTTTGTATTTAAAATTTTAATTTGAAAAGTAATTGTATCATCCAGGTAAATGTAGTGGAGTAAAATAACAACAGTCTCCTCTCGTAGCAAACAGTAGAGTTTTACTACACTACTGAACCTCAACCTCCATTATACCACATCATAATAATAAGTCTACACAGAAATACTATGGTGTTACTGCTACAAACACAGTAATTAGAATTCCCACACACATACTGTGATAATCTCGGGGATGTTATTATATGATGAGATGATCATTTATTGATAGAGCAACACGGTGTCATTACCCAACCACATTTGTAAGCAGGCTGTTGTGCTTGTTCATGCATACCGACTATGTGAACCAGAGTTTGCGTAACACACGGTTTTCCACTATACTGCACACGAAAAAAATTTTTTTTAAATCATCTGCAGCTCGGTCACGTTCCGCTCACGTTTTTCCTGGAGACTGACAATCAGCTGAAGACCGACCTCTGCTGCTATTGGCAGAGGGGAGGGGGTGGCTGATGGTAAACACACACACACACACACACACACACACACATCACCTGCGATAACAACAGTCTGATGAAAATGTCCATGCGATAACAACACATTCACGTTAAGCTCTTTCTTTACTGTCTTCCACCAGTGTATGTCCTTTATAATCAGCTGTAGCGTGTCAGCCATAGGCTCCAACCATGACACCCTTGTCATCAGCTGCCTGGCAGAGCCCACATCTGATCAATACTGTCAAATGTTACATCATTCTCACTGTCACTGTATTTTCCAACACGCTTCCACTGACTGTAGCTATCTATCTGCAAGGATCTACAGTTTGACTCCTGCTGGTCTCATCTGTGTCATTGCACATAATAAACAATGACACAGATCAGGTATGCACACATGGTGTTTTCCCCCTAAGATGAAACCAAATCAGTGGACAGTGGACAGGGGACAGGACAGCGGACAGGACAGGGGTATCGTCACCCTCCACCGGCGACACCGGATCGGTGTGTTTACCTGAGGTTCTCTGGTGTGAAGGCTCGGTTCAGATCCGTGTCCACGTATCTAGTGCACTTCTCCACAGCCTTCGGGTTGGTAATGAAGGGTTTGATCTCGACCCCCCTCCTCTGAATCTCGGAGCTGTTCTTCATCCACAGATTGACGAGCGTCACCCCTGACATTTCGTTGCCGTGCGTCCCTCCGAAAATCGCCACTCTCGTGGCCTCGCTGTAGCGCACGGCGTTGTTATAAGAAGACATGATAGAAGTGTGCAGAGTGTGGATGGGGACGCGCCGATATCACAGCAGAGGAGAGCAAAAGTTTCCAGAAGGAGCTTTTCGGCCCTTTACAACACTGTTTAAATGCTTGCTGGAGCAGCGCGCTTACGTAACGTGCCCGCCAGCTCGCTGAGGTCAGTCACCGTGCGTAAATCAAGCTGAGCTGTGCTCCGCATCTCGAGTTTCAAAGGTTGGCAAAGCTGCTCCTAAGCTGCTTGTTTGTTTACCATCGCTCATTTCCGGCCACGATGTTCCAAAATAAACCACCGCTGCCATGTTCTGTTTGTACAGGTGGTTTAGTAAGCTGGGGAAGACAGAATACACTACTTCCGGCTATAGCCTTCAAAATAAAACTGATATTTTATTAATTATAATTGGGAATTAAAATGCGCACAGATGAAGGGGAAGTAGCACTGAACTGTCCAAAATGTCCATGATAGTATGTACAGCTACAAGTGCAGATCTACAACAATAA
>OMLM01012544.1:0-12209 GCA_900302695.1 Helostoma temminkii
GTCTTGTGGTTTTCTGGACTGTTTGACTGGCATGACTGTGTATGAAGATTATCTGCCCACTCTGTCTGACTTCCTGTGTGGCTCTGTAGACCTATACTCGATATATTGTAATTGGATTGTGAACCTTGGATACCGGTGTTTCTAGAGAGTCTATGTGTGTGTGTGACCTTTGTAATCTTCAAAGCATATGGAGGAAGCCTAGAAGTTCACCATCTTGTCAGCCATATTTTGTCTTACCTGGAAATGACATCATTTCTCTGCACATCAACAGTTTTCTGTTTTTACACATTACATAACTACACACCTTGATCAGTAGCTGTTGCTCTACAGTAAAACTTCTTCCCCTTACCAGTTTTGCATAGCTGCATGTCTTGGTCCTGAATACCTACTGGGAGCTTCAGTGGCAGCCAGCCCCATAGGCAGCTTAGGTGATAGCACATGGTGCAAAATGCTAATAGGGCACCGCGAGAGGCGTCTTTCTTTTTAATAAAGCCATAATTTAAGACATGTTTGCCCTCCAATTTTGATGCAGTTTGATGATTTGCAAATCATTGCCTTCTGTTTTTATGTAGAGTATACACAGCATCCCAACTTGTATATCTAGCTTTGTGTATCACATGCTAATGAGAGGGATTACATTGCATTTCGCCGATGCACTAGGAGGCCACACACACTCGTGCAGGAAGGTGAGTTGAAAAGTCAGCCAAAGTTTGTTGTGGCCTATCTAAATGTTTTATTGACCCGCCTCATCTGGCAGACCCCACCTTCTGTTCGACTGTATATTGAAGAGAAAGACATTTTTTAAGAATAAAACACAGCATGGTACATTTAGCAACTAAAGAGCCAGATGCAATATTTTCCTCAGGAGTTATAGAGTTCTTAAGAAACACATCTGTAAATGACTGCCAGTGTTACTCTGCCTTCTGGGTGTGATCGGAAGAATTCTCTTTACTGAAAGCTGTGTTGTCACCTCACACAGCAAGGCTGTATCCATAATTATTCCGTATTCATTACTCTATATAATGTATAATTGGTTGTTCATTCAGTAGTGATTAGTGAATTGAGAAATAGTAATGAAACGGTGAAATGTTTGAGTGCACTATACAGTGGACATACTGTCTACTGTGATTTCACACAGCCCCATTGTCCTTTTTCACAGCCAGGAACATCCTTCCTTCCTCTCTATAAAAGGTAAAATTACATTTTAGTTTTTACTAATTAACTCAACGTGGGGCCCAAGGTGAACACAGACACAGGGCCCTCTGCATCCATGGTTCTTCACCTGTTCAATCCTCATTTAGCTAAAAGGAGCTTACCTTCGTTCCTTATATGGATGTAATAGTTACTGCTTGTAAATCTGTAGCCCTTGTAATTCTTTATATTTAACTGGTCTCTCTGCATTATTGAGCAGTTCTATTTGGCTGTCAGCTCTAACACTATTAACACCGTTGTTGGGCACAATGATGGCTCCTTGCTGCTCTGTAACAACATTAATGTTGTTGTTGTCAGTCTCTGGTGACATACTGACAAAAAGCTTGTTACTTTTGGTGATGCTGCTAAGTAAGTTTTGACTCTCCTCCTGCTTCTCCCTGTTTTTAGGAACTGCTTTACTAGTGTACCCTGTATAAGAGGCTAAAGAGGCAAAAAATTAATGTGAAGTATGTGTGGGCTAAGGAGTCATTCAGAAGAAAGAGGTTCACTAGGAAGCCCAATGTAAATGACTATATAACTATATATAAACAGGCCATTCACAGCTCATAAGAGCCCACTGAGTTCAAATATCCAATTACCTTTACTTCAGTTCAGGTTTCTCCTACCACACTGCAGGTGAGGCAGTTTGGATCACTTAAGATATTCAGTTCTATTGTCACCACCTCAAACCTTTGCTGACACCATTGTTTATCTTTTTGTCTTCTGTTTTTCTGCTTTCAGTCCTATGTTTATGCAACTCAACTCCTCATCACCACCTTTTATCCTACAGCGATCTGGGAGTGTCACTCTGAAGAACAGTCTTCCCTTACTGCTATATACAAAGCTGCTATATAAACTGGCCTTTGTTTAAATACCACACTTGTACATAAAGTCTAATGGCAAAATGCCCTCCATGGTCACTCAGTAAGCTCTAGTTCTTATGCACAGTACACAGATCTTCCCTTACTCAATATGGATTAACAGGCCCATAAAAACGTATTGAATCAGACTCATTGTCACATATCGAATGCTGAAGGGCTGGTCAATACATAACAGTTACTAACATGTTCGTCAGCTTTACAGAGTGATAATATGCTTGTGTGTTTGCACGTTGCTTGGGTGTGTGGAAAAAGAAAAATGCTGCCATAACCTAGAATTATAGAAGATATAGACCTGCCAGTGAACAATGATGCATTGTGCATCACTAATGAGTCTCCTGTCAAATATCTGCTTCTTCCCACAAACAGTGTAGAGGTTGCTAATTCTTTGGAATGTTTGCAATCTTGGGGTATTGAATCCATTTATTGAATCTGAATCTTTTTGAGACTCTGTGGAAAAGAAGAGCCACTTAACAAGCCTCAAACTGCATATGAGAAGAGTCACATCCCCTTGAAATAAGACCAAAGGATTAATGCCCAAGACAAGTTGTCCAAATTCATCTCCAGTGAATGGTAAGGACACAGGCTGGAAATCTCTGCCCTCACAAAAAGTAATTAATTGAAACAGCAGTGAGCTGGAATTACTTACACATTTTTCCTCTTGTCTCTTTGGGTTGGCTTGTGTAAAAGCATCAGAGGAAGCCAAGCTGGTAAATATGAGTATATGCAGGTCATTTTTACCAAATTTTGGGGTTTTAAATTCTACATAAAACAATTACCTCTCACTGCTATTTCTGGCCGATGGTTTCAAGATTAAATGGTGCAGCATAACATCCTGGAGTGACTGGATTAACGTCGGAGTCAAAATGACTTCTGCTGCACAGGACAGTAAACATACGAGAAAGGTCTTGGTAGCACTTTTGACAAGCTGCACAGGCCACTGACACATCTGTTTCTTGGAAAACAGAATGTCAGCCTCTCAGTGAAGAGACAGTTTTATCACCAGAAGCTCAGAGACAACTGATATCTCCACTGCAATAATCAAGACTGATAAAAGTGTCAGAGCTCAAAAACCACTGAAGCATGTGCTCCTTCATCATCAGTAAGGCACAGAGGTCTTTGGAAAAACAGCTGCCTTTACTTGTTTTCTGGAAACTTTAAGTAAGAAATCAAAAAGAATGGCAGCACACAAAGAGGACACACAGTGTGATGCTGAATAAACTACTTGTGTACACGCTGTAATATCTGTTCAAAGTGATATATGCTTAAACTTCAATACTTGCTTTGGCAACAATTGAATGCTGCATTCAAGTCTGCTGTTCCCTGAATTGTTGATCTTACTTCTTCCTCACAGTTCTTCACAAAGTCATTAATTTCATGTTTCAGGTTTCCTTTTCCTGCATGGCTCTAACTCAGGAGGTGATTCATGAGTCAATTTAGGAAGTGATCTGCCTCAATTTGATCGCCCAGATACTGTATCTCTAAACCATAAATGTGTGATAAATTGACAGTACTGGCTAATGTCTGGTTTTACAAAAATACCAGCAATGGTAAATTTAATATCAACAGAGTTGAATGTGTTGTAATTACACTTTAGTGTTTTGATGTTTGCAACAGAAAATATCCTCACATTTGCTTATAGCAGCGATTTATGTGACTGATGTGGTGAGTCCTGTGCTGTGTTGGGTACCCTGCAAAGATAACAGGTTAAAAAAAATTTATATTCAATTTCAGCTGCAAAATTTAACATAAAACACAGTGTTTTTGTAACTTGCTGTATAGAAGGCACCAAGTTGTGTAAGGTTCAGACCAGCCAGAGTGCGAGGACTAACCATGATGTTCATCCGCTCTAAATGAGGAAGGTTTAAATTCTGACAGAGCCAGCTTGGTGTGGGTTGAGATGTGGGTTGACTTTCCATTATTGCATAGAGACACTGTACCTCTACATGTCTCCCTGTCCCTGCTGTCCTCTGTCTGCCTGTTTGCCCTTCCTAATTATTCCCTGGGGACAATAAAGATTGACTGAACTCAACTCCGCAGTTGGTGAATGAGTGATCGCTCTTGTGTTGCCAGGGTAACAGTCTCACTATATGCGAACCTGTCGACCTTGCAACTGTCTTCCTGTCCATCTCTTTGAGCCTGTCAAACTGTCTCCCTCCCTCCCATGGCTCCATTGCCTGAGTGTCGCTCTGCTGGTTTTCCTTTCACCCCATTAATGTCTCTGCCTGTGTGTCTGTCTCCCTGTCTGTCCACATCTTTAGTTGTATCCACAGCCTGTCAGCCTCTTCTTCCGGTCTGTTTACGTAGCAGGCTTTGTTCATATTTAATTCACAAACTCAATGGCCAAGATTTTAATTTGTTTGCTTTTTTAATCACAGATCATGAGTGAGAGTGAGACAGAGAGAGGAAGCAGAAAGTGACAAATCAGAAGCCAGAAGTATTCTTGAATGGGGATCCTAGAAAACTGCCTTCCAGCTTATCACTGGCTGATAGCAGATCTGCAATTGGGAGGTTTGGAAGATTACATTTTCACTAGCGCCTTTGCCAGCTGGACATCTTCCTGAATGAAAGCTCTGACGTTTCCACATGCTGTAGTGTAAAAGCTGTTGTAATAATGTGTCAAACGCTCTGTGAGCCTTAGATGGTGGTTACAGGAAAGCCCAATAACTGTTAGTGTAATCTTGACAATTTTACAACTTTATAAACAATTCATAGCGGTATTTCAAAGTATCAGCTCATCTTTTTAAATACAGTGCTGAGGCTGTTTTAGAGGGCTACAGGATCAAGGTGATCAGACCCATTAAGAAATATTAAACATGGGAGCAGGAATTATATTTTTGTAACATTAAAGAAAAAATACACTAAAAGTCTACACTAAAAAGATCTTAATACAATACTACTCTGTCATGATATTGTCTCCTTTTTGCCCCAGGGAAGTATTCACAGGAACAGTCAACAGTCATAAGGCTTGTAGAAACCTGCTACAGTTTTATTTACGGCCATTGAAGTACACAAGTATCTGTCTCTATGTCCCAGTGATCATGTGTTCTAGTTTTTATAACTCAGACCCCACTTGGGATCCAACCCAGACCACAGCCACATCATACTGAAGGTGAGAACTTTATTTTGATTTTTATTATTTTTTGTGTAAATAGTGAAGTACAGGAAATGACATGCATTGTACCAAGCTAAAGGTGTGGCGTATCAGAGCAAAATGCTTCTGTAACTCTACTGAAAATCCAAAATAGTGATGTCTTCACTCTTCTTTTATCCTTTCATTCAATTGATAACAGTTTTAAACTTGTAATGTTTGACCCAGGACCTTTAGTATTTTGATCAAGTAGCTCCTGACACAGAATGTAGCATTAAGCAGGGTACAGCTATTATTTCATTTCATCAAATTTAAACAATTGCTTAAGGTAAATACAGTATCAAGCCAGACTCAGTATCAGCAGGTACCAAATATTGATGGACTTTGATTGGGACCAAAAAAAAAAAAAAAGAATTTGATTGAAATATTCCTAGATAAAGATTTGACCACAGCCACTTGATAGACAACTCTCATTCATTCGTATTTTGAGTGGGAGGGATTCTTCTTCACTCTTCCAATATTGCAAATATAACTTGTTTTGAAAAGTGCTAAAATTTCTTGTTAGATGCTAGAGGTCTGGGAATTGTTTAGTCTAGTTTAAAGACCAGTAGATGAAGGAAATGGTTAGCTTAGCTTTTGTCAAAAGTAAGAGGGGGGGGAAAAAAGCTTTTTAACTCCAGAACTCGTCTGTCTTCTTACAGATACAATGTGCAAATGAACTAGTTTTGAATTTATTTGAAGACATTTTGTGCTTTTAATTATATTTCGTCATTTCAAATGGCACCATAGGTGTCTTTCTTCCACTTAAATGGCCTCTGTGCTGCTGTAACATGAAAAATGTATGCCTTACTGATCAATAAAGTCAATCAAGCAATCTGTCCGTTCCTTGAAAATGTCATAGCTTCACATTTAGATGTACTGTGTCATGTATAAGCACTAATCCATTGCAGAAGCCCTTATTGTTTAATGACTTATTTGCAGATTATCGTAAATTTCAGAAAATTATTGAAACAAATGATGGAGTCACGGTTTATCTACTGTAGCTTTTATGTACACAAAAATAACCCTTCTGGCAGTAAAACTTAATGCGCTGGCAACTCATGAAGAACAGCACTAAGAACAGACTTTACTATGCACTCTGAAAATATTGTAGCACATGTGGACATGCTGTCTTCAATAAGCCAGATGTCATGCCTGCATTAGGACTAATTGTACCCTCATTAGCAGCTGTTATTTGAACATCAAAAAGGTTGCAGGATCCTTCAAAAACACTAATTTTGCGACTCCTTTCATTGCAAGATGTATTATTTTGAACATCTAGGCAAGTCATGGACATCTGTTCATTACTAGAAAAAAGCTAAACATGCACACTTAGACACATTTTCCATCCATTAAGCATGGGTAAATGTTGTGGGAGAGCTTGTTAGGGCCACAGAGTGCCTTAATGTGCCGAGGGATGAGATGAGTGATGGAATAAAACAAAGGACGTTTGGCATTGTGGCTTTGATCCTCCTGTGTCTTTAGTGGTATTAAAGACGGGACCCATCTGAAAGCCCATGAGTCGCTTATTTTATTAGCCTGGTGTGCGCTTTATTCAATCACTTATGCTCCCTCCCCCTACTTTGGAGTCAGTTTCCATTACCATACAGATTACAGTGATGTCTTTATTGATTAAATGAAAATTCATTCTTTGGCATCTCTGCACTGAGGCAACATTTTTCAACTTATTTTCAAGAGACTGCTGCATGAATTATGCTATATTTTAACAATTCCTAGATATGTGCAAGTGATTTACACATCTTAAAAAAAACAGCCAGACCTACATCCAGATCACACTAAACAGTATCCACTTGATAATGGAGTGGTGCATCAGGTGGCACGGTTGCTCATTTCATGCATTGAAGTGTGTCATACTGTGTCATCAACAAACACAGCGCTTTGACTCTGCACTCCCTTTAACGGAAGAAACCCCCAGCAGAACCAGGCTCAGGATGGGGCGGCCATCTGCCTGGTTTTGGTTGGGGGTAAATAAAGAGTGTAGGGATAGTAAGAAGACAAGAGAAAAGAACAGCAGAGCAATAACAATAATAGACAGAAATATAATCATGAGCACAGCAGCTTCTTGGTGCGACCAGCTAGGACCTGGGGCACTTAACCTCCTCCCATGGTGAGAACCTAGAGGAAGTATAAAATGAGAGGGAGAATAGAAAATTCTACTCTACTAAGCAAGACTCCAGTTTAGTAATCTCAGAAGGATTATCAGCCCTCACAGGGACGTACAGCTGCGTATCATCCACTAGCAGTATGGTTTGGCCTATGGGTGAAATATAAAGAGAGAAAAGAAGTAGTGAGCCCTGCGGTACTCCATATTTCACATTGGCAAGTACTAATGTGGTACTGCTATAAGAGAAACTGTGTTCAGGATTTTAGCCAAGGAAGAGCCAGTCCAGAGATACCAAATTTATTTTCAAGTCGATCAAGAAGTATACCATGCTCTACAGTGTCAAAAGCTGTATTTAGGTCTAGTATGAGAAGGACAGATGTGGAATTGAATCCTTACTGAGCAAGAGATTATTTACTACTATGGTAAATTCAGTTTCAGTAGTGTGACAGCACTTGAATCCAGACTGGAAAGGTTTAAAAAGATTGTTGCTAGATAAACGCATTGTGAGCTGTTTAGCCACAACCCTTTCCTGTATTTGAGAAGGACGAAGATTAGAAACTGGCTAATAATTATTTCGTGTCTCTGAATCAATGTGTGTTTAATAATGGTTTAACCACAGCAGCTTTAAAGCTAGTGGGGACAATGCAAGCTGAAAGTGATATGTTGACGATATTCTGCATGGTGGGTCCCAGAACTGGTTAGAGATCTTTGTATGTTGCAGCTGGTAGAGGATCTAATGTGCAAGTTGCAGGTTTGGAAGCCATCACCAACATAATGCTCGACCTGATCCACAAGAGAAGACAATGAGGAGCTGATTATGAGCCTAGAATTATCTATTTTACTGCAAAAAGTCAAGAAAATCTTGAGCTATAAGGGGCAAGGAATTAAGAGAGGATTTTTGTTTTGAGTGAATTTAGCAACTGTCAAAAAAATATCTTGGATTATGTTTATTGTTAATAATTAAATGAGTAATAAGTTGCTTCTGCTCTTAACTAAGAGTGCCCATAACTCGGCACAGACTCATGCCACTAAAGGTGAAGAGATTCAGACTTTGAAGTTTGCCACCTAACTTCATTTCTCCTGTAGGTCTACTGAAGAGCATGAGTTTCTGCAGTAAACCAGGGTGTGGAGCGCCTTAACCTTCTGCTTGTAAGAGGTGCAGCTGCATCCAGGAGACTAAATAAGACTGTATTCAAGTCACTGGTATAATTATCAACCAAATCTGATGGTACAGTCAGTGAAGCCAGAGCTTCAAGAAAACTTGAAGTTGATCGACCAATATGTCGTGTGGTAAAGACAAGATGTGTACCTTTACTCCGAGGACAAGTTAATAATGCTTCAAATATAATAAGAAAGTGATCGGACATCACCGACGTGATAGGGGAGACCGTCATGCTCAGATTTACTCAGAGGATCTGAGGCGTTGTTCACTTTAATTTTGAAATCTCCCATAATTAGAATATCATCACACTGAGTGATCAGATCTAAGATGAAATTACCAAAATCCTCTGAAAAGTGTGTGTAATGGTCAGGTGGTCTGTATAATATAACAACGTGGAAAGATCTGAGTCCATTTCCCTGTGCAGGGCAGTTATTCATCAATGTAGATTGTTTTAATATAAGAGCTTCGAACGTGCTGCATTGTTCAGGGCTTACATTGTTGTAGCAATCTGCAGAGTGCCGACATGGCATACAATCTCCCTAAAACTAATGGTAGTATGTACCTGTGTTCCCCGCCTACGTGATGCCAGACTCTTTAACATTATCTATGTTGGTAGCTCTGGCCCCAGGTAGGCAGTAAACAATGGTTGGTATTACTAAGCTAACATTGCATGTGATGGAGTCCCCACTGAAGTGGCTTGTTTGGCCCCCTTGCCAGAATTAGAAGAAGCACGCAAACCAGTGGGGCAGGAACAGGGCCAGCAAGGCACAAAAACTGGTCGGGAGACGCAGACCCGAAACTAGGCCACATAACTGGTTGCTTACTCTTGCGGCCCTTCCGGCGCTGCTATATGGACAAACTCTCCACCATCTGCCAATGAGGCTACGCTAGTGCTAGCACTAGCACTAGCACTAGCACTAACTGGATTCGACCTGGTGACTTTCTAGTTCTGAGGTAGGACTACTCTGCCACTATGTTGCTCCAGTGTACAGCTAATATCTAATTTTACATTTCAATGATATGAGTTCAGTGGTATTTCTTTAAAAGAACAAAAGCAGCGGTACATTTCAGTCACATACATAAAGATGTACATGCAAACATTAAGTTACTGTTTTGTAAATCACTGGGTTCCATCGGTGCCATGTACACAAAATTGCTAGAATACAGAGCTCCATATTTGAATAGAACTATCAACATTGTTATGTGGAAAAAAGAAGTGATGTGTTATTTCATCTCAGTTCACCTATAACACTTGGCTGTTACCTTTACAAGCTTGAAACTAAATCAATCAAAAAACACAGATCTCCACAATTGTCATTGTTAAACGCTTCACTCTGTGTTCATAACACTCAGATGAATTAAACATCATTACTGTTGTACTTTACCATGTACTATGTCTGTAGTTATGATTGGTCTAGCATTCATTGTTGGCCCATATGAACTAAAGTATTTTCTCTATGTCTGTCTATGATTATGTCCAGGTAAAAAAATCTGCAAATTATAATGGTCATAAATTACGATGCTGTTTTGATCCTTTCAGGGCCATGGCTTTGATGCCTCCTTATTTACTGTACATAAATAGACTGTAAATTAGCTGCTTGTGTCGTTACAGGGCCAGCAATCAATGCACTGACAAGGACAGCGTTTGGGGTCAACACAAAGGCTGCTCACTGAGTTTCCTTTGTGGTTAAAGATAATTCATAAGGCAGATCAGACTTTTGTATCCATCCACTAATCAACTGTTGAGTTTCTGTAGAAAACAGAAAAATAAAGTTTTCAGTCACTCTGGCCATTTCCCACAATGGGGTTACAATGTTACTCGACTTCTTCTAAGCCCCATCATAATTACTACAACCACTATATTGCTGTGTCATGTAAATGTACACACTCACGGGCCACTTTATTAGGTACACCTACATTCAATCTAATGCAACCCAATACAGCAGCTATGCAATGAAATGAAATAAAATGAAATTTGCCATGAAATGTATTTATTATTGAGGTAATAGTGGGTGGTGGAGTACAGATTACATTAGTAGTAAGAGGTGTTTCTAATGTTTTGAACACCATATTTTAAAAAATGGGAGAAGACAGAAATTATAACCTTGTAAAAGTAGAATTATTGGTAGAGCTGCGGTATTGAATTACATTAGCTTGTACGTATGTACCTAATAAATTGGTCACTGAGTGTATGTTGTCTGGTGTACATGCTGAAACATGGTCTGATTGCTTTAGAACTGCAGCTACAGTAGCTTTACCAGAGCTGCATTACTTTTATCTTTCCCAAATGCCAACCCTAATATTCAGTGGCTTGCGTTAACAACTGACCTATGGGGAGCTGAAGTGCATTGAAGATACACAGTAAATTCAAGCTGAGTAGCTTCACACACCAGTAGCTGCAGGTGGCAGTGAGAAGTCAACTTCAATATCTAAAATCGTGTATGATCGTTTTATGTTATCGATATAAACCAAATGCAAAAAAAGGTAAAAATAAACCACTGTTGGTTGATGGAGAACTGTATTTTGGACTTGATTTTAAGTGGTTAGAGAACAGCGAAACTGTAAAATGAAATAGTGATGTTTACAAGTAATAGTACACTGGCATTTGTCTCTTTACACCACCATACTGAATGTCAAATGAAAAACAAGATGTGAGACATGTCAATGGTTAGTGGCACAACTATCTAAAAATACTTATTATTATATTGACAATAAAATAAACTTTTTTTTGTAATTTTGTCTCCTCTAAAATTACCACATGACGTTTGGGTGCTGATCTGATGAGACACTGTCTTAAGAGCAACAGCTCCCTCAGAAATCTCCTCTTTGTTCACCACTAATTGTGATCATTATTCCACTGAGACAGCAAGTGGTTCCTATATTGCTGTCGCCCCAGTTGAGACTTCTTCTTTCAGTGGCTCTCGCCTGAATTGCCCCCTGGATGTTCCCTTCAGATCACCTTAGATCTATAAACATCCCGAGCAGCAGCATCAGGGAAGCAGGCAACTAAAGCGTGAAGAAGAGAATGGCACTATTTTTCCAGAGCACAAATCAAGGGACACCGCAGAAGCAAAATGACAGAGACACGTGTTCCTTAAGGAAAATGCAGTCATGTTGTACATCGTTTTAAGTCACTTTTTTCTTTCCTGCTTAAGTCATCTTTATAAAGTTGTCAGAGGGTGCAGAAGCAAGCTTATGACTGAAAGTAAGTCCATTCGAGTCCTGTGGCTGCTTTCGTGAGTGTTGGTTATAAATGAATCAACTGAATTTTATTTATCTAGCGCCAAATCACAACAAAAGTCATCTCAAGGCACTTTACAATGTAAGGTTTAGGACCTTACAATACAACTAAATAATAATGAAAAGGTTTCATGTGAAAAACCCAACAAATCCCCCTTGAGCAATCACAAGGCAACAGTGGAGAGGAAGAACTCCAGCAGAACCAGGCTCAAGGTGGGCAGCCATCTGCCATGGCTGGTTGGGGTGACTGGAAAGAAAGAGAGAAAAGAACAGCAGATCACAAAACCAATAACAACAACAACATTTAACAGGCAGGCAGTTTGGATGGGCCAGCAACTGAACATCTGGAATACACAGCTTCAAAATAACAGGCAGTAGAGAAAGGAGGAGGAGTGTGTTGAGGGAAGTCCCCCAGCAGTCTAAATCTATAGCAACATAACTAAGAGCTGGTTTAGAGTCACCTGAGCCAGCTCTAACTATAAG
>OMLM01012545.1:0-16976 GCA_900302695.1 Helostoma temminkii
GAGGCAGCAAGTCCAGTTATGCTGATATAGGTTGCAATGGTTCATCACACAGTCACAGTGTGTTCACTCTCACATCCTTCCTCTTGGTGAAGGCCCAAAGACCACTCTGTATGTTTTATAATTTAGAAATTAACTCAAATACTTACATTTCTGAATCTGAAATGAGTTTATGATCATAATCCTCTAATTATTTCAAAGTTTAATACCGTAAGCAGCTCACAAATATAATTTTGACCTGTTATATCTGTATAATGTTTGAAGGACAAGCAGTGACAGGTCATACAGTCTCTTAGCTGAAAATGCCTGTAGAAATGCACTGGGGATATTTAACTTTTGTACCAGTTGCTCAAAAGGACATATTGTTCTGTACAAAGCTAATATTTTAGCTTTAGAGCTAATATTTTAACTGTTATAACCGTACAAGTTAAAGTTTTCACCAACATTTTTTTTTTGGCTACAGAGACTTTTAATACTAAGTGCCCTGAAACCTATACAATATATATGTCCAATATCTGATAATCTAATTCCTCAGATAAACTGAAGAATAAGGACATAATGTTGTTGTCGTTTGTTGTTTTACATCTGTGGTGCAGACTGAATCATGCACTTGCATACTTCATCCTTTCTTTTCAGCACTAATGAATAGACCATGTCTTATATAACTGAGTGAATGATTCACACCTCAGAAAAAAATAAAAAAGTTGGTTTCCTGTGCATCAACTTTATAAGGTCGAATTGGAAAAAGATTCCTGTTCTCAAAGAAAAAGAGTTGTGTTAACGTCACTGAAACAACTCAGTGTGCTGTGTTGACTTTATTGTACTGGCGTTCTAACAAAGGTAAAAATTAATGCTGCGTTTTAGAGAACATTTAATATGGTGTTGTTGTCTGATTTAATGTTAAATGTAATGATCATAAACATCTATGCAAGTAGGAAAATGAGACTATAGTCTGGTGACACAGCAAGACAGATGGATGATGCTTAGAAAAGGGAGTGGAAGCTAAATAAAATCTTCTTTTACTCATCTTTTATTTAACAAACGCTGTAGTCAGGCCAAAATTACTGAAGAAGAGGTAAATAGTTGTCTAATCTTCATTCTAACCAGTTAATTTGTACGTTGAATCCAAATGAAATTTGTCAATGATTGCCAGTGTGAATCGTCTGTTCCGACTCTATGCTCATGCCTTATATAACCAGTAGTGTGTTGGCTCATCTTAGCTTAAAGACTGGCAGCAAGAGGCCTGCCTGCCTGCCTCTGTCCAAACAAATCTTCCAGCAAAGAAATAATATGACAATGCACCACAAAACTACAAACTGTAACAGTCTGATCTGGATTTTGTCAAGCTATTGTTCCTTTGATCTGCCTGAGAAAGTTGTTCTATTTCACTGTTATTTAGAAAGATATAATAAGAATTAGTTCAGGCCTGTACAGGAAGCTACTTCCTTTTCCTGTTTAGTCTAGTTTCTGATTGGTCCCTAAGCTCAGGAGCATTTCCACATAATGCAGTCAACACATTATTAAATATCTAAAAAGAGCTAAAAGTGGCAAAAGAGGCAGTGGGCTGATATACAGTCAAATGACTGTTCCACTCTGTAATTAGTTCTCACCTACATTGGTGTGTTTCTGTAAATAAGCACAACACAGGGAAAGAGCTATTTTAATTTAGTTATTTTAATTTATTTATTCATATTTTTCATGAAAAGCTCACTCTGAGAATACATTATCCACATAAGAGTTAAAAATCCACATTTTTATGTAGTCTACAGTAGCTAGTATATTACATAACTGGTTGGTCTCTCATTCGGATAAAGTCCACTTTTTCAAGACATTTCATTTTAGAATGAGACTAGACAGAAATTGAAAATAAGCCTTGTGATTTAAGTAATTCCCCCAGACAAACCCTTCTTCCTCTCTGGCCTACTCATGTTATACTTAAACCTAACCATTTCCTTCAGTCTAAAGGAAATTAGCTCATCAGCAGACTGACGCAACCCTCATGCAAAGATAACTGGATGAAAAAGCAGACACGTGTTGTTGTCCTCTCACAGAACCTTTAACATGCCTTATTAGGATATGTGCAGCCAGCTGAGTGAAGACCACTTTGGCTGGCAGATGTTGCTTTTTGTTTTCTACTTCACATAACTTCTCTCAGACAGGCTGAGTCATGTGATTACTGTGAAAGTCATGTCGCTTGGCCACTTGCTCACCAAGGGACTTTGCCTGAGTCCCAGAGAGAGTAGAAAATTAACAATAACACTGTAGGTATACTTTCGGGAAAGATAAACAGAGCATTGTTTCTCATTCTGGCTCAGCTCCACATCAGTGTCCAGTTAACAGTCCTTAGAGGAGGTTCAGTAATACTGTATCTACTGTACACTTTCCGTAAACTGCTGGCAAATGTGTGTCATCAATCTGGGATGAAATTACTCCCTTTCACTCACTAGTCTGTGTAAGTGTTATTTACAAGCCTCATATTACTGTTCCACTGATAACATTAACTCTCCAGCTTCCCTTTTTGATATCAGGTCTGTACCATATAAAGGGTACATCTATCACAGCCTTAACTGAATCACACGTTTGCAGACAACACATATAAATCTGTAGCTACTCTAAACAATTATTGGTGTGAGTTGTTTTCAAGTGTGATAAAAGTCCTATTTGAATTATTTTCTACTATGCAGTTAGAAATTTATGTTGCATATCTGCACACAGGTAAGTAAATAGAGCAGCACTTCCTGACTTAGACCTTATTAAACTGGAAAACATAAACTTTCTAAATGTATCCCAGTGTATTTATCCATAGCTGACAGGAACTAAAACGGGAGCCAGGTTCTTCCTAGCAAAAGAAACCATGCAAAGGTCAGTAAATATAAACAAGCCTTAAGCAGTTAGCATGCCTCTTAGAAGTACCTTTCTGACGTCAGATTTGAGGAATTGTTTTGCATTCATACTTCAAGGCCATAATTCTCCTGCTGTGCAATGCTAAGAAGTCATAAACGTCTTGTCATCTCCAGCTCCTCATTTTCTATTCATGGTGTAACTTTCCATGTGAACAAATAAGAGCAACATTATGAATGTTCTCCAGGAGAACAAGGGGTTAATCCCTCGTCTGCACAACTGTCTGTTGCCACTTTTTGCTGTTTTGACATGCACTAATTTCCTGAAAGTGTGGCGCTGTTACATGCTTCATGCTTGAAAAGGACTTATGACACATGGCTTTTCACTCTATTGTGGCCATTTGAAACAACTATAAACACGCTTTATTTCCATCACACTGAGCATAAGCTGACCCTGAGCGCTGATCCTTGCTAACAGCTCTGTTAGGGCCTGTGCACACTAGCACAGTGGTGCTTTGAGATAAATACTAATGTAAGAATGCTAACATGCCCCCTATTGCAGGGTGGCTGTGGTTCATTTGACTAAGCAATTGTCCATTAACCGCAGAATCATGGCCTTAAATGTAGCTGTCTGTCCTCAGGAAATTCCCAGTAGGGTTTATTTAATTATAATTTTTTTAATTTATTAAAATAGCAGTTCTCTCACTGTATGTTCAGCAGGTAATGTATCTGCATGTTACCACTTTAGTTTAGCGTGCTAACATGTGCTATTTTGGTGGGCCAACCAATGACAATCAAGGGTTAAGATACAAAAATAAAAAAATAAATTATGATGCATAACAACCTAGATTTCTGGAAGTTGATTCATAGCATCTAAAGTATTTTCTAGCTAGTTTGAACTATTTAATTACTCATCCAAGTGGATTCTTCAGTCTCCAGGATTTGTTTGGGGGCACAGTTATAAATTCTGGGCTCAGTGGAAATATTATTACTCATGCATAGGTCCTGAAAATACAGCAACAAGTTAGTAAACAAACAGAAGTGCTGTATATCAGCTCCACAGGATCCCATATTTCTACAAAGACCAAGAGCTTGGGAAATACATGTAGTGTATCTAAACTACAAACACTTCAGTACATTTGCTAGTGCAGCAACATCCTGAGGAAATCGCCTCTCCCTTAAAACTTTACTAATGAATCATCAAAGCTGGGGCTGCAGCCAAATAAATTGCACTGTAGGTGAGTAGGTTTTGAGGAGTGATAAAATCCTTATAAAGATGCAAAACTCTCTCCCAAACTACAATTCCATGATTTTGAGATAGTTTAGAATTTCCAAGTTATCGAATAAGGAGGGCACCCATTTCTTCTCTCTTTCCTTCTTATGTAATTTCCTCAGATTTGATTCTATTGAATTTAGGCAAAAAACAGGAAAAGTTGACTCTGAGGCCAGCAGATACAATAAACTCCTGCTGATAGCTTTTCTTTTAAGTAACTGAGCCATTTCCTTCTTTGAAACCAGAGGCCTGTTGTCCTTATTTAGGAAGGTGTAACCGGGGAGTCGATACAGACTTGGATTTGAACGCTTCCAATAAAACCCAGTAACTTTCTCTGAAAGAGCAGCTGTTGATAGATTGGCTCAAATCCATGAAAGCATACAATTAGACAATGTGACTGATTCTTCATAATAACTTTGTTACTGTTTCAACATCCTGCGTGATCTGTATTCTTTATTCCGATGCTCTTAACTCCACATATACATGACCTAAATAGGCAATAATTTATTTTTACCTTTACTTTCCCATAAAAGAAACCAAAAAACAAAGTCATGCTTACAGTCAAAACTTGCTTTCAGACATAGTTATGCAAAACAGCTCTGCAGGAGCAACTAGAACATAGTTTATGGGTGAGTGGTATGTTGAAGTAATTAAGAAAAACTGGAATGACAACCAGTGATGAAGTTGACAAAATGACACTACAGTAATCGCATATGAAGCTAACATCTTGCTCAAATACAACAGAGTGTAGCTGTATATAAATAAGATCTTTGGTTCCTTTACTCTGTTGTTTGTTTACATATTGTCAGATTTGAGATTTCATGAGGGAAATTTTGATAATGTCTTAGAAATGGAGGCATTCAACAATGCTGTGTCTAAACTTTATGCAGAGGTGTTTAAAGTACACAAAGTCAATACTCAAATAAAAGTGCAAATATTTGTCCAGACAAATACTCATACTTACAACCTGCAAAAGGTAACTAGTAACTAATGCATGAAAACAAATGTAGTGGAGTAGAAGTACTATATTTCTCTTTGTTTTGAAGTGGAGTCATATTAAAAGTAACATGAAATGGAAATACTCCAGTAAAGCACAAGAAGTTCAGATTTGTACTTCAGTACAGTACTAAGGTAAATGTACTAAGTTACTTTCCAAAGTTTAAAACTTTATCATATGTGGATTAAAGTCAGACCTGCTGAGATTAAACCAGATATGAATCCTACATGTGACAGACATAAACAGGCCTAATCACTGCTGCATTTGTTCTAGCTATGTTCAAACCTGCTTCCTTTTTCAAAGGTCTAAAGCAGAGAAAGTTCAGCTTGTTTGGGAATCATTTATTTCCTACTTCTCCTCTGTTACTCACATCAGAATTACCACAACTCTCCCGCTCCATATTTAAGATATATCACCATATCGCAGGACAGGCTTGACAGGATGTCATAAAAATTGACACGTGTCCACTTGTGTCCACTTTAAGAATGAACTGATTAGATTTTGGTGGTGGAAGGTCAAAGTCACTGACACAGTTACATGGGGTCAAATGTCCACTTGGACTCATGGATGAACAAATGATTCTGCACAGACATGTACATAAAGTGCAGCTTGACTAGTAACTATACAACTGTGAGGCAGTAGTTCTAATTTCCTTCTTTCCTACTTTCTTCTCTTTAAGTCTGCCCCCCTTAGTTCACCTGATCACTGACTCACAATAATCAGTTTGGCTACAACTTGTTTTTTACTGTTACAGCTGCCACAGATCATGCTGCTGTTTTATTGGTAAAAAGGCTGTGAAAGCGTCCATGAATGATTTTATACGTTTTCACACACATTTCACACATGTTGTTTTTTTCATGATAAATAAATAGAACTGCTAATGTAAACATGCTAATATGTTTAGGCCTTGTCATCCGTTAGCACACATACACTGTACCTGCTAAACTTTGATCAAGCAAGAATGCACAATTATTGTTGTTGTCTCCTCTCCTACATTAGCATGTTAACATGCTAAAATCAGCACTGAAAACAATATAGCTAAGGCTAATTGGACAAGATAAATATATTTGAACATATTTTTAACTTTATATTTGATGAAAATGTATTAAGTTACATGTTTTATAGACAACAGGAGTTGCTTGAACATTTCAGAACTAAAGCGGTGAATGAACCTGGTGAGAGACACTGTTGATCATACCGCCTCGCCAACGTCATTTACAGCTCTGATTATCATCATATGAAAAGTTCATTCTTTATATAGCACAGGTGCCAGGAACAGATCGCATTGTGTGTTTTGTCACCACCTGGAATGCTGCTTTCAGTGCCGACTTGCTTAGATACACATCAGTAAATGCCAATTGATTTGATTTACAACAATTTTAGAAAAAGGGAACCAACCAGTTCACAACCCTGTAAATATGATGGCTTCTCTTCTAAGAAGCTTGTGCACTAGCCCCAGTAAACCTGGTTCTTGGAACAGACTTCTGAACTTTATTACTAACTTTTAAAGTGAATATCATCAACAAATGTTTAAGTGCATCTTTTGCACACAGACCTGCTTCTGTCATGTTAAAGGTACACTCTGTGACTTTGTCAACACTAGACCACACATTTTCCTGGATGAGGATGATTAGTTATTACCTCTGACACACTGGTTTAAGTTTTAATTAGCAGTCACAACATTTGAATTAACAGCTGCCAAATAGTTTCTGAACAAGTTGGCGTGTCTGTAGTTGATGTTGTAGTCTAGACCACCTAATCCGAGATCAAGTCATTACCAAGACCAGAGTTTATGGAGATTGAGACAAGACCAAGACTTTAAGCACTTTAAGCATACAGACATCTCAAACAGCCACAGCTTCTCTCCCGTGTCTTCACTTTACTGTGCATGTGAAGGGGGCAGGGAAGGGAGACAGGCATTAACAGTATCTGACATGCATTACATCGCAGTAATGATCACAATGCACACACAATAAACCAATATATCGCTGCAGTTGTGGTCTTAAAATAGTCCACCTTGTCTGAGACCGAGACGACACTGAGGATAAATGCGGCCAAGTCCGAGACCAGACCAAGACCTTCAAAAAGTGGTCTTAAGACCAAGACCGGTCTGAAGTACTACACTAGTACACTATATGTAGTAGAATCCACAGGTTCCTCTCTTGCTTTGAATTTAAACAGAGCCTAAAGCCCTGCTAGTGAGGCTGTCTCAGTACTGTAAAGCTGTACTGGGACACAGAAGTATGTTGGGCTAAATGCTAATATTAGCATGCTCATAATTACAATGCAGATGTTTAGATCATTCTCATATCATTCATATCATTTTCTGCCTGAAACAGGTTACACACAATTGTCTGGTGTTACAACTTGTTTACACCACGTGAAGGTGTAGCACGAGCAGCAAGACAGCAGCTCAAACACATCCTGTTGGAAAAACCAGTATAGACCAGAATTACTTCTATGCCGGTCTATGCTGGTTTTTCCAATTTATGTGTGTGTTTACACAGGAGGCGAGCAAGCATTGTGTTGAGTAGTAGGTCACCCGTATTTTGAATATTTACTGTACACATACACAAATAAAACACAGGAAAACAGACACTGAACTAAAAGCACACTTGAAGTTGCATTTCTGAGGTCGGGGAAACACCACATTCAGTTGGCTTGTAACTTTCATAGTAATCCTATGCTAAGATCCTGTTTTACTAAGCAACCAAATAGGTCTATAGGTACATTTCAGATAGCTTTCAGTAAGGGGATTAAACCTGTAAAGTCCAGCAACTGTGAATTTTGTAGGACCCCTACAGTTTTTACCAACCAGGCAGGCAACTAAAGACCTCATTCCGCGTTTGCAGTCACTGAATCGTTCTCTCGATGGGTGCGCTGCCTGTAGTCTCCACTCAACCAATGCAAAATGCCAGATATTCTCACATGCTCCTGCAGCTGCACTCCTGTCTATGCTGCAGTTTGGATGCTGACTCTGTTCTTGCTGCCCGTTGTGTGAGACGTAAGGAGGGTGGGTGCCTGTCTGAGATGGTCCATTATGTCACTGGTGCCCCAAGAATAGTTCCAGTGTGTGCCGCAAGGCACCGAGGCAGGTGTGACGTCCAGAACTTAACGGTTGTTGGGCCAAACCCAGAAGAAACAGGGGCCCTACTGTTTCTCCACGTCAGGCACACCCAGCTACACATACACATAGAGGCGCGTACACACATGGAACTGTTTAAAGTTTTCCTCTGCCACTGTTCAAAATGCCCCCAGAATAAACAGTTGAAGCAGATCTGAACCAGCGAGGCCAACAATTCCCATTAGAGCCTGGCTGTGACGCAACATGATGGTAATGAGAGGTAGTGGGTTTCAGATGTTTCCTCAGTATGGCACTGCACACATGTTTAAAACATTCAGTTGAAAGAGCATGGTGTCAGAGGCTTGAGAAATGATTGCAACTCCATTTTAAACATTATTAATGGCCTCGTAAATTCATAGCTACAGGATATTATGAAGTAATGTGACTGTAATGTGATATTATGCTTTTTCCTGTTTACCTGATCAATTACTAGTGTTTCTTACTGTGTGTCAATTGGCAGCATAACACATCCAAAGTCTGCAATGATTTGCAAAACTCATAAAATCATAATTTTGAAAGTGATGGCAGCATCTTAAATAGTCAGAGTCTGTCAGAGGTAAAAATAGGCAGAGGTTCACCAGTTTGTGAAAAGTTGTGTCCACAAATTGTCAAACTATTGAAGAATAATGTTCCTTAATGTAAAACTGAGTTTTTGAATATCATCATCTACAGTATATACATCTGAAGAAACAAGGGTGTATTATTAGTATTAGATGACAGTGACCTTCGGATTATGCGCTCAGACATAATTGTGTCTTGGACATTGTGTCTGTTACGGCATCCATAAATGCGTGTTAAAGCTCTATTGTGAATAAAATACAGATATGTGGGATTTACAAATCATTGCATTCTGTTTTCTTGTAGATTTTACAAAGCCTCCTGAATTTTTTTGGTTATTGGAGTTGTACAAATTTCTTTTGCTTTTTGAGATTCAGCACTTACAACATGCAGAGCATGACAAAGCATGTTTACAATGTGCAATCAGTGTTTAAAACTGCTGATTTAAACAGCAGTGGATTATTATGCTTGCTTGTTATGTTTAGAAATATATATAAAACTCTGCACAGAGTACTACAGTATTTCTGTTAAAATATACAATAAATGAGTTTTAATATTTCACTCAGGGCAGTGTTTGCTTCTAGGAAGAGCCAGTACAGAACTTAAAGTACTAGAGAAAGAAACTGTAAAACTATGACGTGTACGCACATATTTATATAAATGTGATATATCACAGTTGTCCCCTGTATTTCTATTATAACCTGTAAATCCCTCTTCCCCTGTAAAACGCTTCCCCCGCACACCTCCCTCTGAGCACACATCAGCAGCCTCCTCACCGCTCAGACGTAGGTGCTCGTCCACGTGTGTCGAGCGCGCGTCGACGCCGTTAAATACGCTCATCCCACGAGCGCAGTGATTCACTGGGTTCACACGCGCTGAGCGGAGAGAGTGTGATTCAGAGTGTACACAAAGTGTACACAAAGCGTACACAAAGCGTACACAAAGCGGCTCGGTCTGTGCCCGCATAGGGGTCGTTTATTTGCGTAGTGTGGACATTGAGCTCAGGCTACAACCTGAATCTGCTGCCTACGTGCTGGAGCTCCCGGCGGGTTTAAACAGATCACGGGACTGAGCCGTTCACCTGAGGCGCACGAGGACATCGTTTGCATGAAACTGTGGCCAGGTAAGACAAACAATTTTAGGAAAATTACACCCTAAATAGCACGCGTAAAATAAAACCCCAGCCAGATGAGTCGTTGCTACATGGCTCTTGGCAGCAGTTGGTTTGTGGCAGTTTTGTATGGAGCTCTGTAGGACGCTTGTGAGCACGCCGAACCTCGCTGTAAAGTACCACAATTTATAATTATTTATGTTATTTCTATTTATACAATGCCTGTCGTATTTTGTGTTTGTGTTTGTGGTTCTGAGGCTTCGTTTGCTAATTCGGCATGAAAGGAACGAGACTTGGAAAAAGTTTTGCCATTGCTCTTGGTGCCAGAAGGCTGGAAGATGGGCTTAAACTTATTCCTTGTGAAGTTCTACCTCGTAGGAAACAACCTATAATGAAGAATGAGTCTAAGATGTAGCCTGACTGCTGTAATTAGCAAAGTATTGACCAAGAACTAAAATTTAAGTAAATATTAACCCAGAGAATCTTAGTAACAACAGAACATATGTTTGTTTTCAGGAAACAGAGTAATGCTTATTCAGTTCTCATGAAGCTGTTATGATGAACATTAGGTGTTGCCTGGGTGTAACCTTGAATTGCATCAAGTGACAGAGGAAGCTGGTGTTCTACCGCAGCTGTGGTTTGATGCAACACTGGTGCCTCTGTGTGTGTGTCTGTGTGTGTTTCTAAGTTAAAGTTTTAAGTTCTTTGTGCATTTGCTGGTTCAGACTAGGTTCTGGGTCAACTATCGTGCCTTTTGTGATGTGAGGCAGTCTCAGAAGTATGCCATTGTTTGTAGGAGAAATATTTAGGTGGGAATGCAAAGCTGTTTCCTGCACAGAGGGTTGACTAACAATGGCCTCAGAACAGTCGGCAGTTCTCTCTGCATCTCCCGTCTTAGGAGGGACCTAGGATGTTGAAAGAATGGCCAAGAAAAGGGAACCGGGAAAAAATAAAAGTGCAACACAATGGAGAACAGGCGGTTCTGTCATTTTTGTAGGATGAGAGACAATGGAAGGAGAGATGTGGTTACATAAGGTTTGAGACTGCAAGGTCACAGGGGCCTTCATGTCCTCTAGTAACTAATATCATGGTGGTAATTGTTGTAACAGGTGGCGCTGGGTTGAGTTAAAAGAAAGCTGAGGTCCAGTGTGACTGACTTTGTGCTACAGTAAAATCTGATTTTTGATGTTTTAGCTTTTTTCAGTTCAGTTTATACATATCTGCAAACACTACAAAGCCCACGTCTGACTGTAAATATTTAATGACTGAAAATTCCTCACTGAATGCGTCACTTTTGTAAATGATCCCATTTGGTGGGCTTTTTTCCATGCTGTGTTACAAGTTATGCTGACTGTGTACCCTCCCTCCCTCCTGTTCATCCTCTGATCAGGGCGTTGTAAAGATGAAGTTGCACAAATCTAATTGCTTCATACTTAAACTCCTCGCTGTCTAAACTATCCATTGTCAGGATGTAGCCGGTCTTTCACATTACTGTGAAGCCTCTGTCTCTGAATTATTCATGCTTCTTTGAAATTGATGTGTTAACTGTCTTTGTCTGCTTCATTTCAGATAAAAACAGTGGCTGCAACCACGCTCCATTTAAAGGCGTAAGGTGGAAGAGTGGGACAGGTTCTGAAGAGGACCAGCTGACCACTGGCAGTTACGTCGCTGCTAAAATTTCCTCCAAACCCAGCCAGAAACACACCATGTCTCTCAGCACTTTCCAGCTCATGCAGACCCTCAAGAACTCTCCTGCTGCGTTACGTCGCCGCTTCCGCCGCGACCGCACAGAGTCTTTGTCCCATGGCGATCCTCTCTTCAAAGTCCACTACCTGGGCACAGAGAAAATCTTCTCTCTGGAACGAGAGCAGGCCCAGGACGCTATTAGCCACTTGCTAGAAGGTATTGCTAATGGGAAGAAGCTGAGCAAAGATCACGCTCTTGTGGTGCGCCCACGTTATGTCGAGGTCAAGGAGCTGAGCACAGGACGGCAGCTCACTAAGACGTATCTGCAGGACATTGCATACTGTGCCGCTGATGCCAACCGGCCAAATGTCTTCCTGTACATCTGCAAACATCACGGGCAGCAGCTGCAGTGTCGAGTGTTCTGGTGCAGCCGGGCGGAGCGGGCACGAGACATGACTGCTTGTTTGGCTCATTCCTTCCAGCGAGCGTTGAGCGACTGGCAGCAGGACGGCTCAGCCACGCTGACACCAGGAGAAGTAAAGGGGAAATGTGCAGAAGAGTTGTCCAACTCTCCCGCCAACACGAAGAGCTCCACGCTGCCTGCCAGTCTGGGAAAAGGTGAGATGACACTACAGCTTTACAGGGGCGAGAGAGCAGCATTTACAGAAACGCAAAGTTGAGGAAAAAGGAGTTTGAAGCTGTTTGTAAATTGTTTTCTGATTGGCTGAGTAATGTCACACTTTACAAAAGTATGTAGATACTTCACTCTGTGTCCATGTTTAAATCAGTAAGCTGGTTTTATAATTACTTTTTTTTTGGCTTGACCAGATCAAATAATGTGAATTCCTCTTGACTAATTAGTCTGAGTTTGATTTCTATCTAACTTACAATTAGATTCAGACACTTCCTTATTCCTGTAGCATAAAAAATTAAAATGTCGGAACATTTTTCAATCGCAGGAAATACAAAACTAGCTTTAACTGAGGTGACCTCTGCAGTGCAGTCAATGCAGTTAGGTTTTTAATGCTGTTTTGTAGTTTGTCAGAGTTTTATATTCATCCAAGAATTGGATAAATGTATTTCTTCAAGCAGATGACAAAAAGTTAGATTCCTCTATTCTTAAGTGAAATATGATGAAATAATGCTGCAGGTAATATTTGTTTAGAAAGATACAGTTCCTATAGCTTCCGGGCACAAAGAGTGAAAGTACTGAAAACCAAATATTGTCATAGTAAATAATTCACTAGTGCACTGCATAGTAATTTGGGCTGCTTGTATGCTTATTTATTAAAATTAATATTTAAACACCAGTGATTTTTATTTGTAGCTTCCAGCTAAACATCACTGACACTGTTTTTTTTCTTCTTTTCAGTCCGCTGGAAGAAGAGGAGCTCTGTGTCTCGCAGCCCCCTCAGGGCCATCACCAGGCGAGGATCTGCCTCTGACAGCTGGAACTGAAGCCTGGCTTTAACCCTCTAGACGTGGGACACATTAACATGACAACCTCAAGACTGACTGCACTGATGGGAGGAAGGGGAGGGGATCATTACAAGGCAGAAGGAGGGACAAAAGGGGATGAAACTGGGAACAGGATCAAGTCCATATTTGGACATTATGAGGCTTCTGCTTGTGATAGGCTGCTGCTATAATCAGTGAGTGTGTGGACTTGAAGGTTTTTGACGCAGCAAAGTTGTATACTGACTTTTGCGAGAGAGGCGTCCAGTCCAGCACAAGTTGAGATCAAAGCTGCTTTTGTACAGTTGTCAACAGCTTTGTCACAGCCTGTGACTGACTGCAAGTCATCTGAGGACGTAACCGGTTCGGTTTCATGCCTATTTTCTTTGGTTGGCCTGTTTGTTGACTTCATACTTGGGTCACTGAAGGGTTTGGTCTGCTGGAAAGAGACAATTAAATCAACAATCATACTAGCTGTTGGCCAAGTGATCCAGAGTCAAAACTGGAAAAACAAGACTTCTGTTTTTTTAAGGCAGATTTGTCCTTGTCATTTATGTCAGGTTTCTGTTTTATTTTTTTTACCCTGTGGCACTAGCAAGAATGTTTTCCTTCTTTATTTTTGAGTAGGATGGCCAAAACCTGTTTTGCAGACATGTCATACTCACATGTAATACACATTTACTATGTAAACAACTTTCTGCATACTTAGTAATTCTTAAACTCTGACATCACTTTAATTTCTATTTAAGAAATCACACCTAATCTTTTAACTGGGTTTAAATCAGTCATTTGCATCATTTGCAGTATTTGTAGAGTTAACAAAATCCTCCCCTTATGCACCCAAACATCCTGCAAATAAACTGGCTGTTCAGTGATAAGTTGTTTGCATATATGTGGAAAAAACACTCAGCCATGACTTGCAGGTTTGTTTGGGTTGAACACTGGGAACTCTGTGTTCCCATGCGAAGCCTCTGTGAGGAATGCGCGGACATGCACCTGCATTCCAATCTGAGGGGAAATCTGAGACGGAGAAGCTTCTTAAAAACCCCAAATTCTTCTCCAAGCATGACTTTGCATTTTGAGCCTCATCATCAGCGTATGCTACGATGTGCTTTCAGCTCTTGAGCCCTCGGCTTGTTCAAATTAGCAAAGCCATAAAAGGTGCCCCAACTAGATAAGCCCATTTAAAGCGGTGGCTATAGGCACTGTTATGTGCAGTATTTTCTAACATGATCTCATGACGGCGTTTACAAATGAGACATGCCCCTGAGGCTACCACTCAGTTTTTATTTTGACCAAAATTAAGCTAAAGAAGTCGTCTTTTTTTTTTCTTTTTTTTTTTTAAACAGGAAAGGTGTCTGATTTTTGACTCATGTGCCATTTTGTTTTTATCAGTTAATTTTAACATTTTGTACTCGTGATGTATCTTTCACAAATGGCACAACCCTCATATCTCAGACAAGGGTTAAAGTGCCTGCTTAAAGGTATATTTTATCAATGTACTGTTTTGTCACTGTACATATTTAGTGAAACGTGTTTTATGATATATTAAAGCTTTTTATATAACATTTTGTCTTTGTGTTGTGCATATTTTAGGCAGCTTTAACTTCTTCTGCTTCTTTGATCCTGACAGATGAGTCCAATGTTCCAACTTTAAAAAGTTATATTTATCCTAAAGAAAGCAGAATTCCTGTCTTTAAGTGTGTGTGGGAGAGTGAAAGATTGAGATTGAAGGGTTTGAGGTGGCAGGGCAAGACTTACAGAAAGGTCCTGGGATTTTTAATCTCAGTCAAGTGACTCATTTCCCAGGGTTATTTCTCCAGTGTTTCTCCTTTTCAAAAACATTTTGGTACACGTGACTGTTCAGCTGTAGAAGAGATGCAAATACAGATCCAACTATACATGGTGCAGCCTTGAAATCAGTTCATAAAGTGTGCATGCAGAGTGTGTGCTGTGCCAAGAGATTCAGATACACTACCAGTCGAATGTTTGGACATACATAAACAAATTAGCATATTTTTTTTAAAGACAAGCAGATTTTATAACCTCAAATTGATCAGAAATGGACATTAATATTGTAGATGACTATTGTAGTTGGAAACGGCTGTTTTAAAGGCATATTTACATAAACGTACAGAGGCTTATACGCTGAAAAATATCAGCAGTATCCAATAGCGCGTTATGTTTGCTAATGCAGGTTTATTAATTTAAAAGAATAACTGTTATTAGGAAACCCTTTTACAATAATGGCAACAGCTAAACTCATGGATCTTTTAATAAAAACATTCCTATGTGTGTCCAAACTATCTGGTAGTGTACTGTGTACTCTGAAAATCTCTGCAGATGATAAATACACCAAAGTAAAAAAAAAAAAAGTCAGTTCCTATTGAACCCATTAGTCTTTTATCCTATAAGAAGTCATTAAAAGTGCAGTGAGTGTGGCTCATGAACAACTACAGTCGCTCCTCTCCAGAAGAGTCCTGAACTGTTGCGCTGCTGGCTGACGCAGGGTTTTCTCTGTCTTGCTGTAACTCCAGCAGGGACTGGATGTGGAGTCGCCTCAGAGGCTTCACCTCCTCTACAACTGAAAGAAAAGTATGAAATCATCAGGAACATTTAATGGAAAGTTCATATACAAACACAGCCAAGTATGGAGAGGGAGGTTATTTTTCTAGTATGTAGCTAAACAGCATCACCTGCTGGCTTCAACAATAATAGTGTTTGACACTGCTGTTTTTTTTTGATCTCCAGAAATCAGAATCATACCTTTGTCATAGTGCAGTTCGTCCCTGTTGCCGTAAACCACATACATCTCCAGGAAGTTGAGAAGAGCCCCTGTGTTGAGGAAACGGTCAGGGAGGGGAAGGTTTTTGATGTAACGCATATCCAGAGCAAAAGGATTGGAGGGAGAGGGAACAGTGCACAGACACACCAGCTCACTGATGACGTCCCACACACGAATACCTGAATAAAAAAAGGACATGAAAGCTGTTCTTATTCAAATAAAACATTTCAAGAAATCAGAAAACAAAATTAACTCAAGCACAAAGAGTTTTTTCCCCCAAACCTACTCCAAACCAAACAGTAGTCTCTAAGAATCTTAAACCCAAACAGACATCTGCAGCTGATTAAGTTCATGGAAAACTGTAAAATTATTCAATCTGTGAAACAATAACTTTCTCCTGTTTGGATTCCACACGTTGTTTCCATACCTCTTGTCTGCCAGTCTGAGATGGACTTGAGTCTCATGGGCGTGTCCTTGACCACTGAATCAGTGCCTCCGATGTTGACCAAGCGCTCGTGATTTGAGCGTATCCACGCGTAGGGGCGTCCGTACTTTACGTAGCCAGCCACTAAAAACAGAGTGCAGTTCACTTCCTGTTCAGAGACAAAGTGAGGGCTGTGTCAATGAGTGAAGTTAATGATGAAGTTCAATATTTGAGGTTAGTGGGAGAACAGAAGTGCCTTTCTTACTATGCATCTTACAGGTTGAAGCATTTATTTGATTGTGTTTTTGTCTGTAAGTAAACAGAAACAAGGCCGTGTAAAGCGCTTACTGGTACTGCTATCTCTCTTTCACTGGGAGATGCCGGGAGAAGATGCTCCTCACTGCTGGGTTCCCTGCGGATACAAAACTGGGTCAGTGTGTTTCGTGGAGAAATCAATCTGTGTGATATGCATGGTTGAAAGGGAAGATTATTTTCTAAAATTATAACTTTTTCACTAATGTTTTAATTTATATGATATCTATGATATAAAATAGAAAAGCGATGAATTCTCTTATCTGAGAAACTGTAATCACCAAATTGATCAGTGTGTGCAGACACATACAGAGTGTCCTCAGTTACCCGCTGGTGTGCGACTGCATCTTGGTGTGTGTGTGCGACTGGGGGTTTCTTGGGCCCGGAGGCTCCGCGTGCAGGGGTGAGCTGCTC
>OMLM01012545.1:40690-57036 GCA_900302695.1 Helostoma temminkii
AGGAATTGCACTCTGGAACGTGGTCGTGTAACCGGAGTGTGGGTTTGGGAATAGCCCAAGGGAACTAGGCTCAGTTTTCCAAAAGCCTCTATCTCCAGCGATATGTGGTGTGATTTGAGGAGAGGCAATTGTGTGTGTGTGTGTGTGCTTGCGTGTGTATGACAGAGGAAGTGGATGGAAGGCTTACAGAACAGCTAAGTCAGGAAAACAACTCTCAGGAAACCCTATACCTCACTCTGGCACCAACACAGACATTTCTTTCTTTTCTTCTGTCTCACTCTTCTTGTTCTGTCTCTCTCTCGCAGCATGCCTGTCTTGCTGTATCACTCTCGTCCTTCTCTGACTGCCTGTTCTGGTGAATAGAGAAGTGAAAACAACAGCAGTCAGAAGAACAACAAAACAAAAGCTACGCATGACACTGTGCACTATAAAAGTAACAGTGATGACCATGGTAAGAGTTCAAACCTCCTCATGCACAGCATCATATTTATTGTTTACTTGCTTGCTTACTTTCTTAAGCATATTAATGCTTAAGAAGTACAGAATTATTAGAAGCTTAGGCAATAAAAGATATAGAGTTATTTCCATACGTAGTGATAATATAGGATATTTATAATAGCAGCTTAATTTTTTAGCAGTTTAAATAATCAAATCGAGCACTTTCTCCAAAAAGAATCATTCAAAAGCACAAGTGTACACTTATTGCATGTGACAGGAATATTACATACCTAGATGGAGTGATTGAGTTTTCTGCTTATTCATTAGATTGACTGAGCAGATGAATATACCTCTGAATGACTTGTCCCTCAAGGGTCTGTTCTTGGACCTATTTTATTTTGCATTTGTATTTTCTATCTGTGTTAGCATCGAGTTTTTGTTGTTGTTATTGTTATTAATTGTACTGAAAGTGAGTTCATGCATGGATGTTCCCAAGCCCCAACCAATTCAAGTGGCTTCTAAACTCATTTATATTATCTTGCTTTTTCTAATTGATGTCGCTGATTTCTTGCATTTTTTATTTATATTAAGACTCCAGGGTTGTGTGAGTGGGGTTAAAATGTGTTGTCATGTCTGTGATTCTTTGCAATATTAGAAACACGTGTTTGCGAAGAAGTTTGCAATATCTGTATCACAATATCACAATTCCATATAAATCAATCTTTACTTACTTACTCCTACCATTGTTTTGTTGACTCTGGCTCATTTCCGATTAATCTTCACCGATCAAAAACAAACTCAGTACTTGCGTCCCACGCATGAGATGATAAGAGTAAGCAGGTGTCACAATTATTATTTTTTTCAAAACTTTTATATAATTAAGATACATGTGCTTGTGTTACTTTTCTGCTCTTCTGTTATTTTCACCATAACTTTTTTCTGCATATCAAACTACTCTTTTCCTATTTTGTTTCATTTCTCTAATTTCCTTCTCCATCCCCTTGTCTTTCTCTTTCATAGAAGTGCTTTCATCTCTGCATCAGTTCAATTAAAGAGTGCTTAGTACGCCCTCAAACCACTAATGTAAGTCTCACACTAGCACTTCTCCTGCTTGCTTCCTTTATCTTATCCTTTTTCCACTATCCCTAAAGTCCCTGTCTGTCTCTGTCACCCCACTTTCCTTTCTCAAAAACATTTTCTGCTGCTTTCCCACTCATTTCCCTATCTTTTTTCCATATTCTTCCCCTCAACATTATGTCACCCCTCTTTTTCCACATTTCTGGACCCCTCACTGCACCTCCTACAATAAACACACCTACTCATAACACACCCCAATCATCCTGTTTCCCTTTTTTTGGGTTTTGTTTTGTTTTTCTTTGTTCTAACCTTTTTCTTTTACCAATTGTTCTTCCTCTCCTGACACCTAATTCTCCCTGTCTTTCTCTTTCTGTTTTCCTCCATCTATCATTATCAGCCTCTGTTTCCTTGTCTGTTTCAGTCTCCACCTTATCAGCTTGTCCTCTCTGTCAGGCCTGCCTGCAGGCATCAACAGTACAGGGCCACTGCCTCGGGCTGTGTGTGTGTGTGTGTGTGTGTGTGTGTTACTGTGTCTATGCTAGGCTGATTGGCACAATGCCCAGATCTACCTCCTGTGGTGAAACGCACTCCTTTTCTTCTTAGCAGGCTGGACTGCTGCCCAGACTGACCCGCACAAATACACGCATAGACAGAGGCATTCAAACACATTCACAGATAGCCTGAGTGGCACACAGCTGTGAGGACTAATACACACAGTAATATACACACAGAGATAAGTTTATTGAAAAGCTACAAAGCAGAAAATCAACTGCCTTCTATATCTGCCTATTGGCCCTTTATCCTACATGCGCTTAGATATGTTTGTTTGGCTATAGACGTGAATTGTGCCTACAGTGTGTACAGCGTTTCCTTAACAGCCAGTGTTTGTACGCACGCCACACACAATGGGCCTAACTTCCACCAAGTCCAATTCTGCAAATTTACTTGTATATCATTCAATTTAGGATGTTTGTATTAGATTAAATCATATATACAAACAACAGCTCTACTTTACAATAAAGGAAAATTCCCCTTTCTGCCAAGTAATTCAAATATGTACACTGCCTGCTTCATTAGGTACAACTGTACAATCCAATTCAATCTAATACAGCAGCTCTGCCACAAATTTTACAAAGTTATAATTTCTCACATTTTTTGTAACTCTCAAAAAGGTGATACTGACAATACAGTAACTATGTATCTGTATAATAGATCATGTATAGTGGGTCATAGTGGGTGGTGGAGTGGTGCTGGAGTGCGTTATATTAGGTATATAGGAGGTGTTTCTAATATTTTGGCCACCCTATTTGCATAAATGAAGAAGACAAAACAGAACACACAACATAACATAATACACTCCAGTACGACTTCGATTCTACAGATGTATAATGAAGCTGCCAGATGGAAGTACATGGGATCTTACCTGGGGGAAGGTTGTAGCTCAGTTCTGATATGACCTGTTCCCTTATTGCAGGGGCCATGGACAACTTTTCTCATATCAACTTGCATGAAAATAAACAATCAGACCTGCAGAGGCACATGGGGTCCCATGTTTGCGTGTAGGACACCAATGGCAGGTCAATCAGCAGTAAGACCCAGCCTAAGACGCTCATCTGAATTTTGTGAAAGTGTTCAACTGAGAGAGTTCTTCCATTTTGTAGTCTATGACAAACAGAATAATGGGCTATATTGTTATAGATAAATACCTTTTAACTTCATCTCTTCTAGGTAAAACTGATTTCCATTAAGCTCATTTCAACAAATACTTAGTTCTCTGAGATCTGCCTGTGAGAAAATCATTACCAGACACTGGCTGGTAATGGATTTAAATAGTTAATGAAATATACAAAATGGAAAAAATTACTTTGAGCTCTTCCTTGAAATAAACAAATTGGAAGGTTGGATAGCAATAAGCCTAAGACTCTGCTCATTAAATTTTCTATTAGTGTGCCAATTTTCATTTGTAGAGTTTGTCCCATTGTGGATTCTGTTGGTGACAAACAAAAACAAACAGAAAATGGGCTTTATTGATATAGATGTTCAGTCTCTCTCCCCACCTAAAAGTTTATTTAGCAATTAGAATTTAGCTGGAATATATTTATCAAACTTTTATTTAGACAAATTCTAACAGAACAAGAACTGATGTACTGTGAAGTGACACAGTATTATTTGTATCAAAGCATTGGGTTTTGATGCTTTACAGTCTGTTAGAGTGCTTTCCCTTTATCTTCCTTGTAAAAGTCAACAGGAACCTGATTCATAGGAGGAGCAGTTGGTGTATTATCAGTCCTCTGGCACATCTTACACAGCTGTGTCACTCTTTCCATGTCATGGTCAACTAGCCTGTGGCTGCTGGCCTCCACGCCTTCATATCTGCTCTTTGAAGCACTTGAGCCAAACTCTAAAATGTGAAAAGCTGTGTTATTTATTCTTGCGGTCTTGATGACACTTTTTTTTCCTTGCATCTCATCTTTTAATGATTCTTATTCTCTTTTAATGACTCCCTGCTCGTTTAAAACTTTACATTTAAAAGACAAATAGATAGACCGAGAGTTACCACAACTTGTCCCAGATCCTTTCCCCAGATGTAATGCAAATGAAGACCAGCGCCAGTCCACTAGCAACTCCGGCTGCTTGTTCCCTGACACTTGGATGCCAGCTCCTTTGTGGTTCCAGCCAATGAGCTCACCCCTCTTGAAAATAACAGTAGTGACATCACTGTTTTGGCCCATGGCAGCTCCCACCCAGTCAGAAGTCAGAGGTAACCCACAGCGAAGGGAAGAAGCAGCTAAAACTGAATGGAAAGAAAAAGAGTAAAAGGAAAAGATGGGAAGATGGTTTTTATTTAAAGGTATTAAGGTTGGTTTGTAGACAGAAGAAGGGGAAGAAGAGGGTGAGGCCAGTTTGAGTACAGACACATGAAGTTTTGGACTCAAATGATGTTTTGGCTCGCTCCTTGTCTACAAGTTACAGCGGTGTGGTTTTGTGTCTAAAGCTGTAAGGTTTGGTCTTGCCTCTGTTTCCTTTCTTCCTTTTTCCGTTGAGGCCATCAGCTGACGAACCAGCTGCTGTTTATGACATCGCCCCGCATTGATCTTCTGCCCTTTCAACTTTGACCCGCGGGAGCACCAGCTCTCTACAAACACACACTTTGAATTTAACGGCCAATAAACCTGATTTAGGTCACATGACACACATTTACAAGACACACTAATGGGAGAACACAAGAGAAAGTGTCTAACAGGCTTACAGGTCACTAATATAGGCTACTGATTGATGTTCAGTGAACCTTTAATGTATACTGTGTGCTCCAGTGAAGGGAATTCACTCTCTTTTGCATGGGCTCATGGCCAAAAACTGTACATTTACAATAATTCTCCTACCTTACCAAATTGTTTCTTACTGTAAGTAGGAAGTAACTGAAGTAACAATAACAGTAACAACATAGTCATTTTAAGCCAGACCGTAACTCAAACCAAGACCTAGACCTAACAAAACCTCAACCATAGTACTGTTTCATCATGACACAGATTTACTTTTCATCTATGATTTGTGGCAGTTTTCGACAGACAAAAGATATTAAACTGCTGATAGTCTCTCCACAAGGTTTGGCTAAACTATAACTTTTGGAGAACTTGTGGCTTTAATACCAGAGTTAGAGCTTGACCTAAGACTTGAAAATTTAGCTTGTAGATTACAGGAGAACAGGAACCCGTTTTCTAACTCTTAGGAAATCAGACACCATCAAGTAGAGATTAAGATCTGTCAGCAAGGTCATTTCTAAAGCAGGAAACCACAGTGTCAAGACCAAAAGAGCAAACCACATGAAGAGTATGAACATGATCGACCATATTCATTGCTTAAAGCATTAACTATTGTTTTTGATTAAGACCTGAGGTCATATATCATTTAATGTGTTTATCACAGCACAAGGATCATACAAAATCACATGGTCCTTATGTAAAAGTATTCCATTTGATTTTTGTAGACAAAAAAGAGAGAAAAGTTGAGCGATATTTTCCAAGACATTCACTGTCATGATTTGAACTGCCAGCCCTGCGGTCACAACCTCACTTCATTAACCTTGAGAGGGTTAATGTCACCCTCTCCTCCCAGTGATGTCGGGCTCGGTGAAGGGGCTCGGGGGGTGCTCAGGTGGGATGCATATGTGTGTGTGTGTGTGTCTGTGAAGCTGGTAGAAAGAAGGAGGAGGAGGAGGAGGGGGATCCTATTTGTTTGTTTTGCCCTCCAGACGTGTCCGAGAGCAGATTAAGGGATTTAGCTTTAGGGGGGGTGGTACAGAAGGGACTTAAACTCCTCACCCATCTACATGCCCGGGTGATGGATGCACACAAAAAACACAGAGGAGGTCAAAGAAACCAAGAATAAAATCTTGTTTAAGATAAAAGCAAAAAATGGACAAATATATAGTTAGTTTAGACAAAATAATGACGGGATAGTTCAAAGAAGACAGGAAGTCTCGTGTTGACACAGCGATACCTCTTCCAGCCATCTGAGCTTCTCTTGTTTTGGTGCTAATCTCGACCTTAAGCATCAACAGCATTAGGGACCCAGAATCTTACAGACCTGCCAGCTCTCACACGCAATTGCTTCTTTAATGAACAGGAGCTTCTCTGAATACAGCTGTTTGTTGTATACATTACATGATCATTTGAAATTGTTTTTTAAAATGCTAATTAAAAGTATACTTGAGAAAATAATTAGTTTTGTCTTATTTTTTTTATATATAATATTTTGAATGCATTTTTTTACACTTTGGTTTTATAGAAGATTTGACTTAAGTAGTAAATATAATTTTATATAACTTAATATGATACATTTAAAATAACAATAACTGTATTATTTTGTCTTGATCAGTTAATTGATGAATGTACTGTTTCAGCAGTTTCACTGCTATTGGCTTCCTTTCAAAGTGAACACAACACGCACCTCCACCTAACACCAGCCTGCCACATGCTCATGTGCGTGTGTAATTTTGGTGGGGTTAAGAGGAAAGAGGTGGGGTTTGGGGGTTGGAGTGCAAACTGCAAACAAACGAATGAACGCCAAGCTCAAATTCAATCACAGGCCATCGAGGCTGCGCCAGGGCCTACTGTGGTGTGGCTCTTTTGTAATGTATATCAAGTTCACCAAGGGCCTTTTCATCTGACAGCCCATTGTTAAAGGAGGCTAGCCAGCGTTGCACTCCTCTCTTAACCCCACCCACCCGACACGGGAGCAGGTTGGCTTGCAATTGTTTTATGGAAATGCACGCGGGCCTGGCCGGGTGTCTGCCAGGCGAGGACGGAGGGTGGAGGTGGGGATTCTGTGCATGTGTGTGCATGATTGTGTGGTGAGGAGGGTGGGTTGGTAGAGAGCGGGAGGGGTGGATGTGACGCCGACCCCAGCGAATGCCCCTGACCCTGAGCAGATGGCGAGGCAGGGTCTCTCTGCTGAGCCAGAATTAATAGCGTGTGCCATGTCACATTGTCTGAGATGGGCCTGCCTAAAACTCTCCCCACCTCACCCCCCCACTTCTGTCCTGATTTTTGCACCTCCCCTCCTCCCCATCCTTCTCTGCTGTCCACCTTCTTCTCATACTCCTTCACCATCTCTCTCCTTCCTCCCCTTTCTTCTTGCCCCCTCCTCCTCGTATTCTGGGCCTTTTTACTTCACATACATCACATCACTCTTCCTACTCCCCCCCACTAAATCCACAAACTGCTCCAGCTTCCCCACAGAGTGCTTACTCTTCCAGGCACTCGTTTGCTCATTCACTCACTCATTCACTCATTCATTTATTCACGTGCGCCTCATTCATCCCTCTTTTTAACAGACACTCATTCACAGGTTTGCCCACTTGCCGAGGCTTTATTGGAGGACAATTAAGGCACCTGCATTTCTAAAGCTCCCCCGCTGAATGCCTGCCACCCCATTTCCTCACCCGTCTGTTCACACTACTACTACTGTTCACTCACTCACTTGTTCTTGTATCCGGCCCCGCTCACTCATCCATGTAGAGAGATGCCGGCTCAGACCAATCACGATGACAACTCAGCCACAGATAAATCTAAAATGTCCTTCCATTTGTATTAACCAGGCACATTCACAAACAAAATGCTGCACAAAGCAGTTGAATGTGGAAATTTCTAAAATGATGATATGATAAATTTTGAGAATTACCAAAAAATCAATGAAAAGTAATTTGACAGGAATTATGAAAAAGTGCAGGTGCAGGTTCAAGTGACCTGCATGCGGCCAAAAATGTGATTTGAAATTTTGATAGGAATAAGCACAGATTATTACTTTTCATACAGCACCTATAAAACTGATTCACCCGCTTGAATGATTCACCCTTTTATTAACATTATAAATCAATCATGGTCAGTATAAGTTGGCAACTTTGACAAAAAAAAATCATAAAAATACCTCATTAATGTCAAAGTGAAAACAGGTTTCTACAAAGTAATGTGAATTAAATAAAAATATGTAAGGTGAAATAAGTGTTTGCAGTCATATTCACCCCCTATTAAAATGACTCCAAATATTTGGTGCTAGTAGTCCCACAATTAGTGAAATGGGGATTACCTGAGTGCAGTGAATGTGTCTCATGTGATTGCAGTATAAAGACACTTGTATCTGGAAGGTCCAGTCACTGGTTAATCAGTAATTCTGGCTACTATTACAAGGTGAAGACAAAAGAACACTTCAAGCAACTCAGAGAACAGGTCATTGAAAAGCATAAGTCAGGGGATGGAAACAAAAAATCTCCAAGGCACTGAGCATCCCCCAGAGTTCAGTGAAATCCATCATCAAGAAATAAAAGGAATATGGCACATGTCTAAATCTGCCTAGAACAGGACGTCCACACAAACTGAGTGACAGTGCATGAAGGAGACTAGTGAGAGAGGCCACTAACACACTGATGACTACGCTGAGGGAGTTACAAGCTTGAGCAACTGAGATAGGAGACACTGCATACAACACCTGTTGCCCAGGTTCTTCACCTGTCAAAGCTTTATGGGAGAGTGACAAGGAGAAAGCCACTGTTTCTCAACTCATATTAAATCACAACTTGAGTTCACCAAAAGGCATGTGAAAGATTTCATGGTCAAATGGAAGAATATTCTTTGGTCTGATGAGACCATCAGACAAGACGCTATGTTTGGCCAACCCCAAACACTGCACATCACCACAAACACAACATCCCCACTGTGAAATATGGTGGTGGCAGCATCATGCTGGGCAGCCGTGATTTCTGCAACTTCTGAGACTTCTGCACCTGTCAACAGGTATTTTGGTCCACTCCTTGTCAGCAAACTGCTCCAGTGTCTCAGGTTTAAAGGGTGCCTTCTCCAGACTGCATGTTTCAGCTCTTTTCACAGATGTTCAATAGGATTTAGATCAGGGCTCATAGAAAGCAACTTCTGAATAGTCCAATGTTTTGTTCTCAGCCATTCTTGGCATTTCTAGCTGTGTGTTTTGGGTCATTATCCTGTTGGAAGACCCATGACCTGCAACTGAGACCAAGCTTTCTGACACAGGCAGCACATTTTGCACCAGAATGCCTTGTTAGACTTGAGATTTCATTCACCCTGCACAGATGCACACAAGACCCCTGTGCCAGATGCAGCAAAGCAGCCCCAGAACATAACTGAACCTCCTCCATGTTTCACATTAGGTACAGTGTTCTTTTCTTTCTATGCCTCAATTTTGTGTCTGTGAACATAGAGCTGATGTGACCTACCAAAAAGTTCCAGTTTTGTCTCATCTATCAATAAGACATTCTCCCAGAAGGTTTGTGGCTTGCAATTTTTATGATTTGCTTTCAACAATTAAGTTCTCCTTAGTTGTCATTATGTCCATTTTGGCTCAAACAGCGATGGATGGTGCAATTTGACCCTGATGTACCTTGACTTTGGCCTTGACCTTAAGTTCACCTCTAATCTCTTTGGAAGTTGTTCTGGTTACCATTCACATTAAGTCTCTTCAATTAGTCATAAATCTTTCTCTTACAGCCACGTCCATGGAGGTTGGCTACAGTCCAACTGGAGTCACAGGATCATCAATCTGCTTGGTGATGGTCTTATAGCCTTTACCTTTAACATGTTTGTCTACAATTTTCTTTCTAATCTCGTGAGACAACTCTCTTCTTAGCTTTCTGTGGTCCATCTTAACCATGATACCAAACAGCACAGTGACTACTTTTCACCCTCTAAATAGGCAGACTGACTGATTACAAATTTGAAGACACCTGTGATGCTAATTACAGGGAACACTTTAGTTGAACATATTTTCTACGGGTACTATCATTTTTGTCCAGGCCTGTTTCATTCGCTTTTTAAAAAATGCTTCTGTTGAACCACAATTCAAAAGCAAAGTCTGTTTTTCATAAGTTATTTTCAGTAAATTTTTATTTATTATTACTTTTTGTAAGTTTCATGGTTTTTCAGTGACCATTGTGAGTTTTTCTTTCTTCAACAGAAGGGTATTAACAATTTTGTCTATGTTTGTATTTTCTACCACATGTTTTCATTGTGGTTTTATTGAAATTAAATGAGCTTTCACTCTCTGCAAAGGAAAGATTTTACCCCATGCCATACGATATGAAAAAGAAAATATTTTAAATTTGAGGAGAAGAGGGAGAGAAAAGGAACAGCTCATCAGTGAGTATCGGGAAAACCTCACTGTCAAATATTTTAAAAAGGACAAATAAATAATATTGAGATTACTGCTAACATCAACATCCTACCATTGTACCTTCATTATGCTAATATCCTGATATTAAGTAGGTGTAATATTTAAAATGTTCAACATCTTAATAAAGTATGCTACATTTACATTTAATAGATAATAAGATATAAACACAAGCATCAATGGGAATTTCAGAGAACAAAATTATTTATTGCATATTTGAGCCACAGCATCATTATTATTATTTGTGTTTCTTCTGGCTCACTGCACTGTATATACTCCCAGTTCCTCCGCCCAAGGCTGATCCACATACACCATGACTGTCTGATACTACTTCCACATCTGGGCTAATTCTAGCACTCGCACAGAAAATCTGAATGTCAGCCAACGCTGCAGAATAACATCCAGAAAAAAAGCTATCTTTGCACATTACAGTCATAAACCACAGTGTTAGATAAACTGAAAACCTCCAAAGTTATTACACCAAAGTTATTACAATTCATGCCAAGAGGAACATGAAAGAATATCCTTTGTTTGATAGCAATTCATTTTTGTGAAATGTCTGCAGATTGCCTGAACAACCAGCCTTGTTGCTGGTGTGACTGAAAAAGCTCTTCATGTATGTGAGTTTTGATTTCCACTATCTAGTGTGTGGGTGTGTATCCATTGCAAATATTTGCAGGGCCTCCCTCTCTCCCTCTGTATCTCCTCGAGCAGCGGGGTGGCTGCCAGGAATGGGACAGAGGGTCAGGGGTATGTTCACCCCCATTCATGTCCCTCCGTCCTAATCACCAGTCCTCTTCCTGGCTGACCCCTGCCTCCTTTGCCTCTATCGGCCCCCAGACAGACAGCCTGGGAGGTGGAGAAGGAAGGAGAGAAGGAGGGCACGGAGGGTCACAATGTTGGCGGTGCAGCCATTTGGTCAGAGAGTATGTGTGTGTGTGTTACATGCTCCATGTGTGGGCGTGTGTGTGTGTGTATCATCTCATCCCCTTTGTGTGTGTCAGAGACTTTTTCTCATTTGCAGACAAGAAGACTTCATCTGTGTGTGTCTGTGTGTGTGCATGTTGAGAGTGAGGGAGAGAGTGAGAGCGCGTGGGCGTTAAAGAGGCAAAGGTCAAGGTTTAGAGAGGTTCACTTGGCCAAGGCTTGTTCCCTTCGAACCCCCACTGGCCAAATATGCTGCAGTTAACAAAGTGAAGCTGGCTATCTAAAGACCATCTCCTAAACAATTGCAATAGCAGCCCAGAAATGTTTAAAAAGGTCATATCAATATACAACATATCATATTCTTCAAGTTCATGAGAGCATGAGGTGGAAGAAAAATTAAAGCAAAAAAAATCACAGAAGCAATTTTTATTTTTTATTCTACTGAAACAGTTCATTAGGGATGTCCTCAAGAAAAAAGTATGTAATTCTTTGGGTTTAGGTTGAGCTGACCCAAGTACTTTGTACCCACTAATAACTGCCCGTCTGTCTTTTTGTCATGATATAATACAGCCTGTCACTCTTGTTAAAAATGCATTAGCACTCTTTTCTGTAACATTATCAGGCTACTTCTGCTATGAGCCTTCACCAAGCTATGACTGACAAGGGCGGCAGGCCAAGCTAAACGAGTTATGCTCTTACTTTACTGGATGTGAACATCCCAGTAGGGTTTTTACAAAGAAGAAAGTTTTACTTTTGTTGGAGGATTTCATTGTTAGCCATTTTTTGACCCTGTTCCTGATTAGTCTCTGAAGGGTTTAAATTAGAATTTCAGAGTTTTTGCTCCTTCATTTCAGATGCAAAACCTCTCTAACAACACTGGCTCCCAGCCTAGAGGACCACGATACAGAATCTTTAGGCTGAGAAGATGATGTTTCAACCACACCCTGACAACAAACAAAACAACTTGTGTTGAGGTTAGAGGATTCTTACTGTCCATGCTCATTTTCTATTCCATAAATCACGCTTTGGATTCATGCACACGCAAATCATGTTGAGAAGATACTTCGTTTTGGGACATGCGTGTGTCGACATGGGCTTCCCAATGTGGAATGTAAATGTCCCTCACAATGACATGAGTGCGGTGAAGTGCACCAGAAGTGACAATGATTGCATGCATCACAACTGAGTCACAAAACAAGCACTGATGGGGCGATGAATACAAAGACAAATCAACTCTTATTTTCTTTATGTATGTTTTACAATTAACTTGACACTTCGTATCACTCCCATATGTCATATTACTAATCTATGCAAAACACTAAAGTTTATTTATTTGAGCTTTCTGGCTTTTTGCTGAATAGTGATTGCTGACTCACTGAGGGACTGTTAAATTAGTGTAAATGTATTGTAACATTTTATATTCTTTGAGATCCTGTGTCTATCTTCTCTTTACTCTACTTGAGGAATGATTTTATGCTCAATACAGTGCTTATGGGAGTCTCAGTGGTAGTTTGTAGGGATTGGAGCACATTTGCTTTCCTCACTTATGTCTTCCCATCTGGACTGAGAACTGGAACCAGCAAATGCCTGTTTGGCTGTTCTTGTGTCCCAATGCTCCTGTCAGACTTAACAATGTTTTAGGATACAGTTAAAAGGAATAGCTTGCTTGTTTGCTTTCTTCCAATTATTAAAAAAAAATCTATATCAGTCGCAGACTGTGTGATTTATACAGAGCTGGACATGGGACACAGTTAGCTTAGCTTAGCATAAAGAATGGAAGCAGGGGCATGTTTGCAAACAGCAGTTAATACAGTCGCATACAGTAAGTCAGCAGAGTTTTCTCAGTAGAGGGTTGCTGTACACTGTAAATTCCTATTTAGGAATTTTGTTAAATCAGTTAATATTTTTTATTAACTTAATATAAATAACAAAGTTTGATATTTTCTACTCTACTTCAATTTCAAATTAATTTCTGGTTATTATTGTCTGTACTTAGAAACGTTAGTGGTTCTGACTTCTGACTTTCTTTTAACTTAAAATTGTAAAATGAATTCATTACTTTCTTAGAATTCACTCAAATCATGAAATTATGTTAATAAAAAACCTTCCTGTAAACTTCCCAGTATACACTGTTTGAGTTAATGTTCTCCTAAAATGTTATTTTTAGTAGCTTAAATAAAACAGTCACAGTGGAAAGTTGCTGTGTGTCTTTAGTACACATGTACCTTACGTTGTGGTTGTTTATTTTCACAATAGTAAAAACTATGTGAGCAGCTAAATATGATGTTTATGTATTGACCTTGATACAAACTGTACTGGATCCACTAGAACTCAGTTCCTTATGTTAACTGCAGAACTTTGATTTAGTTTGAAGAAGTAACTCTTCAAATTTTTTGTTGTCCAAGCTAAATATAAAATAAAAAAGACTCACATTCACACTAGAGAGTGAATTAAGCTGCCATAGGGTTTTAAGTTTGAACAAGTATCTATCTTCAATAAATCTAAATCAGTTACACGTTCAAGCAACATTCAATATTTAATCAAGATAACATTTAGTTGTGTTAGAAGAACAAATGGCATTTGGTGACTGGACTTAAAAGTTTAAGGCCCTTTGACTCATATTTTTAAGTTGTAACAACAAGTTATATCTTACAGTGTATAGTTATAACAACCTTGACAACCTCACAGTAACAAGAAGACGAGCTCCGCACTGTTGTTTTTGTTAACCAAAAGATTGTTGTACCATTTTGTTACATTTTTTAGTGTGTGCATGGATTCACAAATGAACTGGAAATTAATAAGATTTAGACTTTGGAAACAACCAGACTAGATGTTTATAGTCTTTATGCTAAGCTAGGCTAAACATAGCGGCATGGTAAATGTGATACAGTACATTACACACTGTTTGGATTTAGTATTTTTGTTGTAAGGATATACTAATCAGTGGTGTTACCATTAGACAGACGCAGACTTTCTCTTCACTCTTTCTGAAGTTATCTTGAATTTTGGAATGGCAACTGGACTTGTCCAAGTAGCTTCATCTGTGTGAGTAAAGTTGGTTAGAGACCACAAATTTATTCTCCAGGTTGGTTTCTCTTCACACCTTCCCCTAATAGGCTCAATAGTTGAACAATGGAAGGGGAGGGTGTGAGTAAATGTAATATCCACAGCTCTGACAACTCCTCCTGCACCCGTTAAAGGATGAAGACCACTCATTTGAGACCAATGATGTACACGATTCAGACAGAGAAGACAAGTGGTTCGAGAGAGGGATGTGGGTAGCTTTGTGTAAACACAACCCCTTCAATCGCCACAGGTATAGGCCTTAGGCATAACCTGACAGTCGTGCTTGTTTTCCAACCATTCCTCCATTTAAAGCTTCTAATTGGAAGCTGCTCTCACTGGACACACCTGAACCATATAATCAGCAGTGGGTCAGACAGGGATAGTTGGAAAACAAGCAGTACAGTGGCCCTCAAGAATCAGGATTGAACACCCTTGATCCAGATTACACCATCTAAACTAAAAACTTATCACGTAAATCATAATTCAAAGTCCATATATTCAAGGAATCCCTCATAATATTAAAAGGGCTATTTGATGCACAGTAGTACTTTTACAGCACAGGTATATAAAAAAATACAAGGGAACTTTTGTGAAAATATAGAAATGTCACTACACCATGATAGTGACACATGAACATAAGGAACACTTGAGCATAAATATTGACATGATGTCTGTCTCAGTGAACACACACTCAAATGAAAGGAATGTTGATGATGGAGATGGATAAATAATTTAGAGAATTTGGCTAAAATGAAAAATCATCATTGAGGGTACTGTTGAACTCAGACATTGAACAGAAATATACAAAAGGTCACAATGAAATTGCAGTTGGATGCCCACAAGTGTGGGATTTCACATCATTAAAGCCAACTGGCGCATTTCAATTCCAAAATTTCCCCTCTGACAATGGCACGTGGTTTTCAGGGAATAGTTTTCAAGCATAAATAAAGGAATTGGCCCGCTTTTATACTTTCCATGACATAATACATTTGACAGATTTTCAGATCTCATGATCAACTCTGCTTTTTTAATCAAGATACAATACCCTGAGGCAAACACTGATTGAAAAAGATGGTGACAAGAAACTGAGCCAAGTCCACCCGGACCAGCACTCGTATAACTTTTCATGAAAAGGCTTCCCTCTAGTGAAAAGGAGATTGAAATCACGAGCAGTCCATAGATGAGATGGACGACTTGAAAAGTGCTATCGCTGCTGCGTGGTCATCTCTCCACGGGTAACAGTGGAAAAACTCTGTTTTTTGCCTTTATATCTATTTATGCTGGTTAGTTGTGTTGATAACAACACTGTAATGGATTTATGGGTCCGTGTGATGGTGTCATGCTTGTGACAGCCCATAATCTAGTTTATTACGACACTATGAAAGGCTGTAAAATATACATGCCGTGAACTGATATCTCTTCATTATAAACAGGGATGTTATCAATTTTTTGGGCAAACTGATAATAAAGCCTTTCATTAAAGCCATTAACCTCTGAATTCTGTTTCTAAAGGCAGATGCTAATAAGCCACTGTGGTATTAGTCAGTCATATGATTACGCTTATTTTCCAGTATCTTATACAGACTGTGTCAGAGCAGCATAGCATGCCTATTCTGTTCAACCCCACATATGTTTGGCAGGTTGAACTCACTGTGAACTGCACAAGTCCAGAAAAGGGAAACGTGTCTTTCCTCATGCCTCTGATTCGCCTGTATTTCAAAAGACTCAGCTTGCAAAACAGACACTTTAGTTCCCTTGATAGTCTGCAAACTTATCACCCTGCCATTTTTTAGTCGGGGTCTGTGATGTCTTTGGAACCTAATTCTAATGTCAGTCATGTGATAAAAGTGGGACGCTTTGAACAGAGGGTGAGAGGTGGGTAAAAGTTGGGCTCACTGTCCTTTTTATTTGTCAGACTGCTTGCCCTAGTCCACCCTTGGGTTTTCCCATGTGGCCGGACAGCAAGACAGATGGACATAACGGATGGATGGACAGGGACGCCCTTCCCTTGGCTGTGAACTCAGACTCACACCAGCCAGAGCTGATTAATTCATGACTTTTAGTCTTGTGCTGTTCTCTGAGGGAATATGATATTATCAAGTAGCTCTGAGTGCTGCCCGTCTTAAAAAATGTACTTTATT